>CABFWO010003421.1:7683-24462 GCA_902155825.1 Timema genevievae
CCCCCCCCAACTCCCCTACACAACCAACCAGCGTCGCAATGCGGTAAGGCTCGGCGTCATCGCACGGGATCTGTTATAGCGGGGACTTGCTTCGAACTTTACCTCGGTCAACTTGCTGCTGCAACCACAGTTTCATGCTGTTTCTTTTTTTGGCGCGTCTGCCCACTGAAATAAGGGTCCCTGGTTCGATTCCTGGCATAGGCAAAGAAAAACTCTTTGGTGAAATTGAGGTGTCCCTCTACACAGTGATTAATGAACGGTTGAGGGAGTTTGTGTTGTGTCTGTGATAGAATTGAGTTCATTTTATTTCAGTTTTAATTAATACATTTTTTTTTGTTAAAGTTGTGAGTCAAACGGAAGCAGTTAAATTTTTTTTTAAACATGATTTAACAAATTTTTTCATTACATTCTGGTTCTTTTCTTGCTTAAAGATTTGCTTTAATGTTTGATTTTCATTAATGACTTGCACGATCTTTTTTTTAAGAATTAATAACCTATAGTCCATTTACTTTAAGCTTAATACTTTTTTGATAATTCGGGCAGTAACTAAATTGACTAATAAGATATACTTAAAAATCCGGTGATATTTAAAAGTAACAATTAGCTAACCTGTATTGTGGTAAGTAAATATTTAAAATGTTATTTTAAAACTATAACTTTAAAACTATGGCTGATAAAAAAACCCATTTGAAATTAGTTTTGAAATTAGCGGGGGTAAAAATCAAATAGATCACCCCTAACAAGATCTGGGACAAAATCTTTGTTAACCAGAGTTGTTAAAATGTATATACCGTAGGCCTACATAAAATATTAAAATACCAGTCGGGTGTAATGAGGGTGTTTTTTTTTCTCTTCCAAAAAGGGTTTCCCCCTTCTTTCCACACAAATGTGAGCACACTTCCTCTAAAGTAAACCTTATTCGCTCTTAACACAGCGTAATTAGTACATATGCGTACAATCCGAACGGGTAGTAAGACGCAGAGTTTAAAAAAAATTAAAGCAACTCTTTCCCATGTAAGGGCTCAATTCACCTTCCAAAATGTTTCTACATTTACATATTTCAAAAACATGATAAAAATAATTTAAAATAAAGTAAATAATGAGTCCAACTTTTTGGTTACTTAATTTTAAAAACATAATAATCCTACTGTTATATCATGTTATTCATAATAAATAAAATCACTAAGCTCAATTTAATTTTCTTCTATAATTTTCTTCTTTAATTTACTCGTTTTGACTAGAAATAATATAACACTCATTTGAAGTTTTCCTTCTTTTGGGCAGTATTTTAATCTTTTATGCGAACAAAAAAAAAATCAAAAAATGTTAAAGCTCTTTTAATAATTAACTTCCTCTTTCTCCCCCTTTCCCGTGAATTAGCCGTTTTTTCCCCTCTGGCGCTCTTGAATAGCCCATTCATTATTGGTCTTGGTTGGCTCGTGGGCAGGGGGTGAAGAGGGGTTGAGGAGCTGCGCCAGGAACGATCGGCCAAGTGTAGAGGAAATTGAATTTGGAGCATCGGTAATTGTTTAATGGATTTTCCCTTTAATTCTAGCTCCGCGTGTCGTCACCATACGCGAATACGCACCAACGTCACGTGATGAGGGAAAACTGAGACTGAGGATTGAAACATGGGCATTCTTTTAACATACCTAGACACTTTCAATTTGATTGAATACACACCTAGACCCTTCGCCCACGGAACTACTCAAATAATACTCGAAAGTGACGCGAGTAAAACATAAATTAGCAACCAGTAGCTTCAATGGCGGTCCGCTCACGGGGCAAACCGGTTTGCGACATGTCCGTGATTAGTCACTGGAAACACATCATGCTAATCGCCGGACTACCTCATTTACAAACCAATCATCATCAATGAACAATTATTATGGAACATATAATGTACTATTCAAGGTACAGTAGCTTTCTTTCGACATTCTGTACAACGCTATAAATGTTAAATCACTTTGTTGCAGTCCTTTTGCCGCAATTAATAGTGTATTATTATTATTATTATTATTATTATTATTATTTATAGTCTGCAATTTATATTCTTTCATTGTATAGATGGATACATTTTTTTCTTTGGTTACATCTATTATATCTGTATAATAATAATAATAATAATAATAATAATAATAATAATAATAATAATAATAATAATAATAATAATAATAATAATAATAATAATAATAAAAAAAAAAAAATAAAAATAATAATAAAAATAATAATAATAAAAATAATAATAATAAAAATAATAATAATAAAATAATAATAATAAAATAATAATAATAAAATAATAATAATAAAATAATAATAATAAAAATAATAATAAAAATAATAATAAAATAATAATAATAATAATAATAATAATAATAATAATAAAAATAATAATATAATAAAATAATAAAATAATAATAGAGAACCAAATCCTCCCTGCACTCGAGTCACTAGACATTATATTAATATATATTAAATATTCTGGAATCCCTAAGAAGATGCTTGCAGCTACAGTAGCCCCATGGCTTCTTTGGTGCTGACTGACAGCTCACAGTTGACTGCTGACACTCAAAATTTAGGTATATACTTAAATTTTGACTGTCACAAGTGACAGCTGCTAAACACATGTTTTTTTGCAGATCATATGGTTCGGCGTAGGGATACATAGTTTGGTCTGGTAACTTTTCAAAGCCGTCAGCTGTCAGTCAGCACCAAAGAAGCTATGGGGCTACTGTATATAGTACGAGAATGATGGAAATTCCTCTACTTTCGCATAGCACCGTGTGCAAAACAGTTGATTACTGACGAGTCAGTCCAATAACAGTCGAGTAGCTCCGTTGACGAAAGGCTTTACAGTCCGAGTGTTATCTAACAACTAGAAAAGTTTTTAGCTCTACTTTCACGGATTCATACTTCAAGTCATTGAGCTGTCAGTTTTTTTATAGATACTAACATATTAAAAACCCGCTTCGGTGGTCGCATGGTCTAAGGCAGTGGTGGGAAACATATGTTTCAATGTGGCCACAGATGTGGCAAATGAGAAGTGAAATTCACCACATTCTTTAAACATTAAGAAATTACGTGGCTCAGTCGAACATTAAAACAACACAAACTGTTTGAACAAGTTTATTCAGATATAAATTATGGAAAACGTTCAGATTGAAAATGTAAGACAATTTAATGCAAAATTTGACAATAATTTTGTATGAAAAGTTGTAGAAACATCGGCTGAATATCTAAACTCAATGCAGATGCGGAATGTTTAAAATAATTTGCAGGAAATGTCAAGTTACGATTAGCCCACGCCGTAAGGAAAAAGTTTATTTTACTGTGAGAGCTGTAAAACTTAAATTTGCCACACTTTTATGGCCAATCCGCCACGTGTGGCGATTGGTGACAGGGTTACTCACCCCGGTTTTAAGGCGTCACTCTCTCAATAGGCTAGACTGCCAATGACGGAAAGCTCAGTTTTCTAATCCCGATGGGGTGTACAAAGAGTGGATTTTCCTAACGGGCTCTCCACTTTCTTCACGCAAATGCGGGTGCACTTCCTCTAAATTTAACCTTCCTGATTCCAACACATTTGTGTGATTAGTACATATTAGGCATATTGTACGTATATTGGCCACAAAAAATATGTTTGTACTTTCTAAAAGGTCCTCTCTGGTAGATTTGGACTGTACTAACAATGATTGGAAACAGTTTGTATAAATTTTTCATACTTCGTTTATTGTATCAAATTTGTTACTATACTAGCTCAATCTAAGGTATAGGTATGATGATGGTGATTATAGATGAGCGGCACTCCCATTAGCGTGGAAAGAGGAGGGGAAATCCACATTGATAAATCACACGAGAAGGGTTGTTTGTTCCTCACCGTGGGCGTGAAATGTTCTTCTGACTGTCATCGGGTGTTTTACGTCTTTATCATTTTTTTAAGCACTGTGTCTTACTCCTTTTCGGGTTGTATGCATATGTACTAATTACGCTAGTGTGTTAAAGGCGAGGAAGTTTTAATTTAGAGGAAGTGTACCCACATTTGCGTGGGGGGAGCAACAATTTCTTGGGGAAAAACACCCTCATCACACCCGACTAGTATTCAAACATTTTAAAAGTTACAAGAATCTTTAAATTTCTTTGCACTATTTTCAAAACACAAAATAGAAGATCACAAGCCTCAGTGTTAACTATTAACTTTTATTTCCAATCCATGCGATCTTGTGAAGAACACAGACAAATTGGTCTTTTAATAATGGTCCTGTCAATAATTTAACTAAAAAAATTATTATAGATATTGAGATATTTTTATTTATAGCTTTGCATAATATAAAAGTACCGGGAAAATGAATATTTTTGGCCTGTAAAATCTGGAAAAATTTGGGGATTAAAATGTTTTTAAAAAGTGCTATCATCTCTGATTATCCACACATTCTGTAATTTGAGTATAAGCTATCACTTTTGATAGGTAATATAACTACCGATAAAATAATATAGTTGTATCAATATTGATAGCGCCTGCCTACAGCTTTCTTACTGTGGGTACTTCTGGCTTATGTCCTTCCACACCCGGAGGAAAGGAATAGGTTTATACAAGAAGGAAATGTCTGCCTACCGATAACTATTTCTATACGTGCGCTTTTAGTGTCGGTAGAGATAAACACTTTAGAGAGATTTATTTTTCTTTCGAGGCAAATTTTATTTCCGGATCGTTTTTAAAATAATAATAAAAAAACTTTGCACCGCTTCTTAAGACCCGTTCGGTCATACGCTTAAGTAATAATTACGCTAATGGGTTAGGAATTGGGAAGGTTGAATATATAGGAAAGGAACCCGCATTTGCGTGAAGGTAGAATGTAAAACAATTTAGGGAAAACCACCCCCATTTCACCCGAGCTAGATTCGAACCTCGATCTCCCCATCCTCTAAAGTTTAGCTCAACACGAAACCAGCGCGTTAGATAACCACGCCACCGAGGCTGGTCGTATTTAAAAAAAAATCTGTCTTTGATCACGTCTGTTCACATGTCAAAATTTATTAAGGTATTGGAGTTAACAATCAGGGCTATGGAGTCGGTAGGTCAAGCCTTCGATTCCGACTCCTTCTGAAGGGGCTAATGTATATTAATTAGTAATACATGGTGGCTACAAACAGGGAAAGCCTGCAAAATTCGGGGAATTTTTTGATGTCAGGGAAAACAGAAAAATGTCAGGGAATTTAATCGAAAATAAGGAAAAGTCACGGAATTTAAATACTTGACTAATTCTTCACCTAAACATTTAAACAAAAGGTATAGATTTTGTTTCTCTTGTTAAGGAAATACACTTCCAAGATATTTCGACAATGTTAACGTGAGTTGGTTGTACAGAGTTTCCACATTTCCACATTTACACAAGGACACAAATAATACCTAAAACATTACCTACTGGACAAAGAACTTACAATAATGTAGCTTAGGATTTTCCGAAAATATGTGCGTTATAATAAAATGAAAAACTCCCACTCACTAAGAAAAATGGTAAAAAGGTATATCCTATTGAATATTTTTAAATGTCTGGAAAAACTGGAAAAATCAGGGAATTAATAATAAAAGTGTTGTTGCCACCCTGTAATACTACAACCACCTTGTAATCTACCGCAGTAAAATGCTCAAATACAGATTACTTCATGGGAAGCTTCCTTAGCACCATGAAATTATATTTAAATACAATTTAAATTAAAATTACAAATATTGGTTCTATTATTATTAGCACCGCGTCTTACTACCCGTTCGGGATATACGCACTTACGCTAATGTGTAATGGTAGGGTGATTGTAAGATGAAATGGAGGACCTACAGTTTAACGTGGGATCCGAACCACGGTGGAGGCCTGGCATTCTTCACATTCACAAGTTGGGATTAATACACGTCAATATTGGTTCTAAATAGTAAAAAAAAATAAAAAAATAAAAATGATTTAGTGATAATATATTGTTATAATATTATGTTTATTTTGAGGTCGGAGTAGGTGTCGGTACATTTTTACCGACTACAACTCCACCCAAAACTTCTTCCGACTCCACAGCCTTGTTAATAATACAAAAACTAACAAAATTTAACTTTTAATCATATTTGTTTTGAAACACAATCTCAAAAAAATTAATGCTTTTCTAATCGTAGAATCAATATTGGATTGTTTATTACTAATTTAACACAACCGAATAGATTAATTTATGCTAGTTTGTTAAACGCTTCATTTAGGCAGATTTTTTAAACTACGCTTGTTTCAAAGTGTGGCATTTTATCCTGCTGATATTTTTTTGGGTTTAATCATGTGTACAAATTCATATTCTTAGATCTTGATCAATATTTCGTTGTTATCCTCTTAGAGCTGAGGTATATGAATATAATTTGCACAGGCACGCAATTATTGATTAACATTTGATGGAATTGCTAAAACCCACACTTATGAGTGACTGATAAAGGCGTCAGTCTCGTGGTTGGTCTACTTTGCTGATGTGGAGGTCGGAGTTAGAATCCAGGCCTGGTGTGCTAGGAGATTTTTTCATAAATAATTTATTTCTCTCTCTCTACGCAAGTGTCAGTACATGCCCTCTAAATCCTACCTTCTTCTACCTCTTAGGTGTTATCAACTTCAGATAGCCCGGACGCTGTGCAAATAACCAAACACAAACCCAAAGCAAACAAAAAATGTTGTATTTTTATTTTGAAATGATTTGAATGAACATCTACTGTAAAAAAAATAAACCCCACACACAGAATGGAAAACCTCACTGTGGAGACAAAGTGCCCCAAGTCCTGGCTCCTATTATTCAAATTGCATTAAAAATAAAAAGTGTGTTTTTAACTGTTAATTTTCAATTTCAAAGGAAAAATGCGTCTTCAAGTAAATTTGTGTGGTTCTATTTTCATCTACCGACTCCTTTCCTCCTTTTAATCGTAATAAAACACGGTTTGTATGAATATTATTTTTTGCGTCTCGAGTAGCTCTGTGTGTGTGCTACCTCGTGGAAATAAATTAGTTTAGACCCAGAAGATACTTCATTTTATTTTGTTCGAGCTAGGATGAACGGACTTGCTCCCTTGCTATTTATTCATTTTTTTCTTCCTTTCTGCTTAGTATCCTTAAAACCCTTTTCACTTCCATACGCATTTCCGTTCCTCTCTTATTGCTTTGTTTCTCATTCTTTTTTCCATTCCTTCTCTTATTTTTTTTTACATTTCATCAACACTTTTATACTACCAATTATCCCCCGCCTATCTCGTCTCTCTTCTTTATTGAATCCCCCCTTTTCTCTTCTGCGTCTCATAAATTGCCAGAAACTCCGTGCGCTTATTTTTACTTAAAAAAATAATAGATGAAGATAGTTTTTAATGTAATAAATAATTACTGTTGGAAGTCGTGTCTTTCTTCACATTTTTGTTCATAGTTTTTAAAATAAAAAAACACAAGGACTGTGTTGTGAAATAAAAACACTTGTGAACTGTGTTGTAAAATAGAAACACTACGACTGTGTTGTAAAATAGAAACACTAGGACTGTGTTGTAAAATAGAAACACTAGGACTGTGTTGTAAAATAGAAACACTACGACTGTGTTGTAAAATAGAAACACTAGGACTGTGTTGTAAAATAGAAACACTAGGACTGTGTTGTAAAATAGAAACACTAGGACCGTGTTGTAAAATAGAAACACTAGGACTGTGTTGTAAAATAGAAACACTAGGACCGTGTTGTAAAATAGAAACACTAGGACCGTGTTGTAAAATAGAAACACTAGGACCGTGTTGTAAAATAGAAACACTACGACTGTGTTGTAAAATAGAAACACTACGACTGTGTTAGTAAAATTGAAACACTAGGACTTTGTTGTAAAATAGAAACACTACGACTGTGTTGTAAAATATAAACACTAGGACCGTGTTGTAAAATAGAAACATTCACGTAAGAACTGACTGACTCATGGGAGACTACTCAAGATGAACTACTTTACGTTTGACTGCAAGAACAACGCAAAACAGTTTGTATCGATCGCGCATTACATTCTTTCAGGGGGGGGGAAGGATAATTATTTTTGCATTTTTGTTTATAGCAAAAACTATTTTGGCCACACTTATAATATCGAATCAGTCGATACGTCTGGTTTAATTTAATTCACCCGCTTCGTTGGTTGCATGGTCTAACGCGCTACTCTCGCAGTAGACTAAATTGACGATTACAGGGAGATCGAGGTTCGACTCTCGGTCGGGTGTGCTGAAGGTTGTCTTTCCAGTGTGATTTACACTATATTTCCACGCAAATGTGGGTACACTTAATATAAATATAAACTTACTTATCTCTAAAACCACTAAAAAAAAATCATTTCACTTTGCTAACGGCAACATAAAGCCGAGTCGCCGGTGGCTTTAGTATCAATAATAGCTTCATTGTTAGCCGATGAGTTCCACACATCCATCACAGACTCTGTATTAAAATATGTGTGGAGAGTGGCCCATAGCACAGGGCGCTTCCTTGTTAGCTCAGTGGTAGAGGAATGAGGTGATAAGCCAAATATCCCGGGTTAGATTCCCGTGTTCAGATGCTATTTTTCAAATTTACAAATTTAATTAGCCCATTGATGTTATACTGAAATTAAAATCCAAACAAATATTGGCAATCAGAAATGGCAATTTTTCTGTTGAGTTTTCACATCACTGAATCCCAGGGGAGGATTTGACTATAGTATAAAAATATCAACCCTACCCTACGTTAGTGATTGATTCAACCACCAAGCGCTGTAGTCGAAAGGTACGTGTGAGAAGAGAACTTGTGAATCTCTGTTAATGTATGGTTTTATTGTAACTTGTATGCTTGCGTTTCTGAGGTTAACTTCCTTATAAAAAATTAAAAACCCAAATTTAAACGCTAAAACAGAAGACGATTGCACTCGTTCCATTTTAATAGCTGATTTTTTTTATTATTATTATTTTTTTTTTTACAGAACGAAATAATTGAAAATTTTACGGATACAATTGAAGGAATTTATCCATCTTAAATCTACCTATGGGTCTTTTGCCTACCGGTATGGTGTTCATTGAAGTTTCCGGCCATCGGATGTCGTCCACCCGCGTGACGTCATTAGCCCAATGTAGTCTACGGAGTTACATGGCTGACTCCATGGTCGGTTCCTTATATAAATTGTTCATTTTTCCGTTGTATCGGATTTTACCCACTAACCTCGTCTTGAACGGATCCGAAGATTTCCGACAGAACTTTCCTTTTAAAGATTTCAGTCACCAATTATTCTCCTGTTCAGGTTATACACTTCATATTGCTATAAATTAATAATTAGATACAGTTAATCTTAAACCCTGTCGTCTCTCTAGTAAGTCGAGCAGTTTCCGGTCCCCACCCACATCACTGGGCATGCGGTCTAGTCTGGTTTACCAATGACAAGAAAGTTTGTGTTCGAATCCTGGTAGTGTGTTGTAGTTAAAAAAAAAGTTTCACACACCTCCCCCACACAAGTGCGGGTATATTTCCTCTTAAATGATACCTTCTCATCCTTGTCTTATAAAAGTAGTAATTATATTGCGTATAGCCGTGACGGCAAGTGAGACGGTAGGGGTGAAGCCAAACTTCCGGACTCTGTGTAGTGTTCTACTACATAGCGCATTAGCTTCTGAGTTGAGAAGGTAAATTACCCCGAGATTTGAGAAGATAAATTACCCCGAGGTTTCAGAAGAAAAATCACCTGAGCCAAAAAAAAAGGGCAATTTAAAATTACCTAGTAAGCGATAAAGGTACAATTATTCCATAAGGCCAAATCCCGTTGTAAATTACTTTGTTAGTTAAAGAGTATATTCGTGTAACCGTCTGGTCGGCCTCTCTCTCCATCCACGTAAATACGGTTACACTTCTAAACTCTACCTTCCTCATCCTTACCGCATAGCTGTGAATATTTGGACAGCCCGGCCTGGGAGGAAGAAGACGCAGAGTACGGCGCACAGGATTTTAAAAGTATTCGAAAGTTTCTAACATCTAAAGTCTGTTAAGCGTAGGAATTGTTTTCTGAAAGGCCCTTTTCCCTACCAGAAATCTATTATATAGTTGGATATTGGTAGGAAAAAAGACCTTTCAGAGAGTAATTCCTACCGTGAATGCAGTATACATAATAATTAATATCGACCTACATAAAAGTGCTTTTATCTAAGATCAGCACGCACCCACAGTTGCGATGATTGCAATGCTCTTTTGGAAATACACTCCAAATGTAGATACCTCATTCGTTGTGTAAAAACTATAGTGTGTGGTAATGAGCTCGAACCCCGACCTTTATTCACAGGGCCACAGTTGGCGGCGTCTTGACGCTCCAATAATGTATCCAAAAGTTGTTTACGTTTACTACGCTACCTGTTGCCTCGAACGTTGTTTTACGATTTTTTTTATAATGTTTATCATTGCGTTTTAAAACGGTTTTCCCTGTTGGACTCCAATAACATTAAACCATTTTAACCAACTTCCTTTCCAATTTAGCTTATTGCTAAATACCTAATTTTGGTGGCAAATTTTCAAAATGTTTCTGTGATAATATTTTTTATAAACTTGAGACAAAAATTGAAAAGGTGATTTTTTTTAGTTTTACTGTTGCCAGTACTGGCTATTGGTGACTTAATTTCTTCTCTCATAAATGATTAAGATAAAAAGGGCGAACACTAATATTAAAACCATCAGTATAAACACTTTTAGGTGTATTCATACGCTAGACCAGGGTGGTGCAACGTTTTTCATCCTGAGGGCCAAATCTGATTATTAGCTTGCGCCGTGGGCCGAAGATATATTTGTTGATCCCATAAACTTAATATAGGCTTACTAACACTTAATACAAATTATTTTCGATACTTATATAAATTGTATTTTTAGTTGGTTGAACCTTTCAAATTTTACTGCAAAAAAGTTTATCAATCTTCTGTAAATATGTTATTAAATATGTACGCACACACTTCCACAAAACAACTTAGCATTATGCATGTATATTTATATTAATCAAATACATGTCTAATAAAATGAAATAATGACTTTTGTAAATAAACATATTTATTTGAATCATTATCTATTTCACATCTCCCATTGAGGGTTTATCTTTAATTTTTCTTCAGGATTCTGTTAGGGTCACATTTTCAGTGAGCGCGGGCTGCGTTTGGCCCGCGGTCCACCAATTGGAACACACGGGGCTAGACCATGTGTTCTGTCACGTTTTAGAGTTATTCATTTTAATAGTTATAATACTATGAATGGAATTGGCTTGTGCCAATATTGGCCTTTTTTTTTTCTTTCTAACCTATGATAGTTCGAAATCTAGGGAATTGGCTTGTGCCAATATTATCTTTTTTTCTCTCTCTAGTTTATGATAGTTCAAAATTGGGGAAATTGTCTTTTGCCAATGTTGGCTTTTTTTTCTCTTTAGCTTATGATATTTCGAAATTGAGTTGTTTTGAGTAATTTACTTACACTCATCCAAATGTTTTGAAAGTTAAGATAATTACATACTTCTATTTAGCTATACGCTGTTATTTTTGTACGATTGTTTAGTTTTTGACATATATAATGTATTTGTCGTGTTAACTAACAGCTGCTTCGGTGGACGCATGGTCTAAGGCAATGTTTTTAAAACTGTATTGTGCGGAGCCCTTGGGCTACGTCAGTAATCGAAATCTCCGTGAGGCAATTTTATAATATTTTTATTGGTCCCCCCCCCCCCAACTATAAAATAGTATTAATCACAACTTGTGAATGTGAGGAATGCCAGGCCTCCACCGTGGTTCGGATTCCACGTTAAACTGTAGGTCCTCCATTTCGTCTCACAATCACCCTACCATTACACATTAGCGTAAGTGCGTATAACCCGAACGGGTAGTAAGACGCGGTGCTAATAATAATAATAATAATAATAATAATAATAATAATAACTATAAAATAACATGAGTAATTAAAATTCCCTATTTTTTCAAATCTGAATAAAGAATATTTCCCAAAGGCTTAGCCAGAACATGTGGTGCTTTCTGTTTGTTTTGTACTTGTAAAATTTATCTGTCGTCATTGAATGTTTATAATAATAGTGTAAAAATGCTAGGAAAGCTCCGGCATGTATTTTTTCTGGTGCGAGGTCCCCTATGGTCTAAAAGCTTTGAGAACCGCTGGTATTAGGCGTTAGTCTTTCATAGCGGATAAATTGGAGCTTGAATCTCATTCGTGTGTACTGAGGGTGGTTTTTTTTCTCTTCAAATGGCTGTCCATTCACTCCACTTTATCTAAATTCAACCTTACTCATCCCTAATATATTAGTGTAATTAGTACATGTGGGTTTAACACGGACGGGTAGTAAGACGTGGTGCTAAAACAAAACATCTATACTAGCCAATAGCGCACGTCCTCTTAAGAGCCGAGAGGCACACAACTACACTCGAACAAGAAATAGCATCACGGTGTGGTTTTCTCTATTCTTTATTTGAATAAAGCGGAATTCGAAAATGTGATAATTTTTTTTTTTACTTTTAAAATAATTATTTTTGTTTTTTTAAAATATAGTTTTAAATGTTTTAATTTTTTTTACTGTTTTCAAATGAAGACGCTAGGTTACCTCACCACGGTGCCATATTTGGTTTGAGCTATATTACCCACCTAGTTAGTGTTATCCGTGGGTTTGAGACAGACTCTTAAACATGTTTTCATTGTTACTTTTAGGGTTCTGGCTGGTAGACGTGAAGGCAAATAGAAGAATAAGATCCCTCCTTTCTAAAGTACGATGTTGTGAACTATTAATCATAGACATCTGGTGCTTGGTGGAAGTTTTCTTTTGGGTTATTTTGTTCTGAAGAGTAGAGAGGGCGGGCGATGTAATGTTCGTTCAGACCTGTGTTGTTCCCCTCGGCCTGTCGGAAACTATTGAGGGGAGAGGGGCGTCGCGTCGCTCCATCGATCCAACTGCGCGAGTCAAGTTGGCGGCGGTCGGTCTCTTGTTCGAACCTTGCCGCCTGCACTTAGTCACATCCACACTTAGGATCGTGTCCAAGCTGTGGCCGGCTTTATTTGGTTTTCGGCCGCTTCTCGCTTTGGGCCTTTCGTACGGGTTACATCATATTTTAATTAAGTCAAATGAAGATAATTTTTTATGTCTGTTTGAAGCAAAGAAAATAGTTGGCCGGGTACTTCTGCTAGTGTTATATAATAGTGAAAATAAATATTTGAATCAGGAAAACGTGTTTCATTGAGTAGAAAAATTCTATGAGAGTAAAAAAAATACAACTTAAATGTGTTCATTCCACTTATTTTTAATTGTAACGTTTTTAACGCAAGGGTAATAGAGCCGCTTAGTTTTAAGAGTTAATGGGGAGGATACGAGTTCAGACTTGGAAACTGGGAAAAGTTAGGGAATTCCACAAAGTTCACTGGAATTTTAAAACAAAGCACAGTTCAATTTTCAAACGACCTCAATCACAACTTTTACCTTGATTTATAATTATAAAATTTGTCAGGTGCTATTTAAATTATATTTTTATTATTTTAACAAGGGCTGTGAGCTTTTGAGCATTTGAAACAAAATAGGTTGACCTCAATCCACATTGTAAATAGTGTTCATCAACATTATATTTTATTCTAGAGTAGATAAATTATGTTACTGACAACTCGTATATTTCTTGTATTCTACCCTAGCTAAATATTATATAGTCACCCAAACACACTCTTTCAAATATGTTTTATTTTATTACCAATCATTAAAGGGTAGAAACTGTGGAGAACTATAGAGTAATAACTTCAGAATGATTTATTTTAGATAATTCAGCATAAAGCATCCAAACTATTTGGTTTGTTAATATATATGATGTGGATAAATACACAAATAGTTAGTACTGATAAAGATAAATAAATATAACTTTAGCCAAAGTATTTCTACATTGTGTGATATATGGATTTAATCTGTAATTATTTTGATACACTTAATAAAAGTATTGTTCATGAAATCCTCTTAATATACTAAATAACAATATTTTTTCTAGGTACCCTGTGAATAAACTCAAAATCATAGCATTTAAGGCCGTTAAAAAAGTTTGTTGGTTGAGTGGTATTTCTATTGAGTATTTTAAAAGTGTTATATTAATTTATTTATCTACACTTAAATTACTTAAAATTTTGAACTATAGTACTACTTGGGTGCGAAACAAGAACAAATCTAAATACGATCTTAAAGTATTGTTCAAATATAGTGAAACAAAATGTCTAGATGAGGTATAGTATTTTCCTGATGAAAGAAAGACCATTGTTAAAAAATCGTCACGTGCCGCTTGGTATGAACACCAAGTAAAGATTTAGTAATGTTTATAGCTCTCAGATAAGGTTCAATATTTCATAAATTGCCTATAAATATAAGACTGCGAAATATGTCAGTCCACCGTTAGCATTTATGACTTTCACATTATATTGACGCACTGCAAATCAAAATACCATTTTTTTTGTCATCGTCCTACTACCCGTTCTTGTTGCGCCCCCTTTTATTTTGATTAATGTATTTAGAGTGAGGGAGGTTGCATTTGAGAAAGTGTACTCGCATTTTCGTTGAGGTAGAGGGGAAAAACCATCCTCAATACACCCGACTGGGCTTCAAACCCCAATACCCCCATTATAGGCAGTCCATCTATTGTGAGACCATGCGACCACCGAAGCGAATAATAATAGCGTTGTTAACGGTCTTCAGGGTCCATTTTGTTTCGTGTGAAAGCTCGCTTTATCCCCCCCCACCCCCCCACCCCCCGGACGCGAGCTTGAGGCTACCTGCTGCTTATCTTGGTGATACACTATACGAGCTTGAGGCTACCTGCTGCTTATCTTTGTGGGACACTACGCGAGCTTGAGGCTACCTGCTGCTTATCTTTGTGGGACACTACATAAGCTTGAGGCTACCTGCTGCTTATCTTGGTGGGACACTACACGAGCTTGAGGCTACCTGCTGCTTATCTTTGTGGGACACTACGCGAGCTTGAGGCTACCTGCTGCTTATCTTTGTGGGACACTACACGAGCTTGAGGCTACCTGCTGCTTATCTTGGTGGGACACTACACGAGCTTGAGGCTACCTGCTGCTTATCTTGGTGGGACACTACACGAGCTTGAGGCTACCTGCTGCTTATCTTGGTGGGACACTACACGAGCTTGAGGCTACCTGCTGCTTATCTTGGTGGGACACTACACGAGCTTGAGGCTACCTGCTGCTTATCTTGGTGGGACACTACACGAGCTTGAGGCTACCTGCTGCTTATCTTGGTGGGACACTACACGAGCTTGAGGCTACCTGCTGCTTATCTTGGTGGGACACTACACGAGCTTGAGGCTACCTGCTGCTTATCTTGGTGGGACACTACACGAGCTTGAGGCTACCTGCTGCTTATCTTTGTGGGACACTACGCGAGCTTGAGGCTACCTGCTGCTTATCTTGGTGGTACACTACACGAGCTTGAGGCTACCTGCTGCTTATCTTTGTGGGACACTATACGAGCTTGAGGCTACCTGCTGCTTATCTTGGTGAGGCACTACTTATTTGTTGGGAGGCTAGAAACTTTAATCAACACGGAGATTAACTCAACATGTGACGTAATTTCAATTTCAGAAAGTTAAACAAATGTCCAACTTTTTAATTACGCAGAGTGAGAAGTTGTTCTAAAGAAAATTTCTGTTGTTTAATTTGAAAGTTTTGTGAAAACTTTTACGGTTTTGGTATCTTAATGAAAAAGTTGGCACAACGTCTACACTCCTGGCTTTTTTTTTCGAGTGAAATGTTTAGTTTTATCAAAATGTCGTGTATTTTTAAAGTGCAAATGCTGGCGGTTGTTTGCCGGAGACTGAGAGGTCTAGGCTAAAATCCTGGTCGTGTCTGTTGAAGTATTTTTTTAACCCAAATTGTTTCGTTCTCTCTCTTTATACAAATGCGGGCACATTTTTCTAAACTCTACCTTTCTTGCACCTCCCTCTTAGAATGTAAATTACCAGATAGCCCGGGTGGGTAGCAAGACGCGAAACATGGGAAAAAACCTTCATTTTACTAGACACTAACTTGAATTCACTCACCAGAGATTTGATTCGCAAAACCACGTATTATTGGTAGTAAAAATAAACAAATTTTGGACTTATATACATTGCCCTAGTCATTGTTTACATTTTATATAACCCGCCTCATTGGCATAGTTAGCTAACGCGCTGGTTTATTGTTGAGCTAGGCTGCTGAGGACGGGGAAATCTAGGTTCGATTCTCGCTTGGGTGAATTTGCGGCGTATTTTCCTAAATGGTTTTCCACTCTTCCTCCACGCAAATGCGGGCTCACTTTTATATTTAACCTTCCCAATTCCTAACCTACTAGCTTAATCAGTATTTAAGCGTGTAACCCGAACGGGTAGTAAGATGCGGTGCTAAGTATTATTATTAGGTCTATTATTATTATTATTATTATTATTATTATTATTATTATTACATTTGATAGTAGCTTCCAAATTATAATGGCTGATAATAATTACAGTTTATTTTATAACATGTATGTTATGTAACAACAACATTGATAAAGAAGAATGATGCTCCATTAGCACTCAAAGTTCGTAATTCATTCGAAATATACGTCTCGACAAATATGTGTTATTCTCTTAAATGCTAATTCAACGCAGGTTGAGTAATATATAGCTAAAAATAATCTGCCGTCAAGTTCCACATGGGCGGAGAAAGATTTTTATTTATTTTGGAGATTGGAGGTCAAGGGGGGGG
>CABFWO010003421.1:45670-88158 GCA_902155825.1 Timema genevievae
CACCTCGTTGCGATTTCTGGTTCGAACGTAATCTTGTATCTTTAAGGGCCCCGCCTACTCGAAGGAACATAATAAATCCTCACACAGCAGCATTTCTTATGATAACGATAGATCTGAAGCTTCAAAACTCGCCACTAACGTAATCAACAATTATCTTAAAATGTTCGAGGAAGGCTAGATCTAGGTTTTATAACTATCTTTTTATCACAACTATGCCATTGTTTAGAATGAGTTAATTCTTATCATTTTCTTACAATTTTTTTAGACAAAAAAAATCTGAAATGTAATATATTTAATTCTATGGGAACATGTTGAAATCTTTCGCTTCCATTTTGTTCAGAGCCATATTTTAAACTCGTCGAACTAACTTTATATTTAAGATCTTTGGATATCTTCAACGCGTCTCTGTTTTATTGTAGGCCCTTCCCCTTAGTGTAGGAATAAAATTGTGATATCTACATCTCTATAGCAAATCTATAACAGTGAGAAAAATTGTTTGAAAATCAATAAATCTGCGCTGGCATGTTGAGATTTACTCCATACCTTGTTGACGCTATAATATATATAACATGTTCGGACGTAAAAAAAAGTCATAGTAAATCTAGTAATTTTTCTAGCTTTCATTTAATTATGAAAATTATAGGCCTACTGTATTATGTCTCATGACACTAAAATAAACCGCCTCCGTCGCGTGGTTAGCTAACGCGCTAGTCTTATTGAGCTCGACTGCCGAGGATGGGGAGATTGAAGTTCGAATCTCGGTCGGGTGAACTGGGGGTGAATTTTCCTAAATTGTTTTAAACTCTTCCCTCCACGCAAATGCGGGTTCACTTCCTCTAAATTCAACTTTCCCAATTCTAATTCATTAGCGTAATTAGTACTTAAGCGTATAACCCGAACGGTTTGTAAGTTGCGGTGCTAAATTAAAAAAACACTTAATAAATACAATTTAAATAAATAAAACCTCCCAGATAATACATTTCGTTGCTTCATAGGTTCGCAGATTAGCGATGATATATTCGTCCAATTTAACAACTGGACGCCATTCCTAGCAGACAAGCAAACAAGCTAGCCGCATTTAACTGTTTGTCCTGCTTATTGAATGATTGATTGATTGATTGAGTGAGTGAGTGAGTGACTGTCGTTTAACTGCCCTGAGGTCTTCCCAGCCATGGCGTGGCCGTTTGAACAGAGTTTAATGGGAATTCCTCCTTTACTGCAGCTATAAATAATTAAATTTCGTTCTTAAATCATGTGTTTTTTGTTGGTTATAAGAGTAGGCCTAGTGTATTGATTTTTTTACTATTATTTTTTACGCATCACTGGTTATACGAATTAGATCTAGTGTATATTGTAACAATTGAAACAATTTATCTAAAATTCACCCTTTTAGTATCTTCCATAAGAGAAAATTTCATTGAACCCTATACTGTTGATAATTTAGTATTAAGGTTACTTGAGTTGGTTCTTAGTAAAGACATGAGTTTATATCTTTTAAATTAAATTGGATCCCTTTTACTAAGTTAAAGATGAACGGTCTAGATTATGTTGGTTGTTTGTCCTATATTTAAGTTGAGGGTAAGCTGCTAATATTCCGAGCAAAAATTTCACTTGTTTTCAATATTATTACTTTGGTATCACGAGGAATACGTGGTCGTTCACCCTGACCACACGATCAGACAAAGTCTTGGCCATCAATCATAATGTAGAGCTTCGCTTTGAGCATGGTAGAGAGCTTTGAGTTTCAAGTGCTTAACATAAAGCTTGGGATTGAATCCCGGTTGGGACGAGTGAAGTCTGCATAATGATAGAGCAGCTGTCCAGTTAAAGTCTGTTCAGCGTAGGAATTGTTTTCTGAAAGGCCTTTTTCCCTAGCAGAAATCTATTATATAGTAGGATATTGGTAGGAAAAAAGACCTTTCAGAGAGTAATTCCTACCGTGAATGGAGTATAGGTTAAGCGTGAATCAGTCTACTAATGCTCGGTTCCAAGTGCCTATAAAACATTCATTTGTTATTGGGGTAGTTAACGCGCACTTTCTAACTGCCCAGACTGTTTAGGTACAATATTTTAAGATTATCTTAACCAAGGATATTATCAGGGCTGTGAAGTCGGTACACCAAGCCTTCGACGCCCACTTCTCTGTTTTTCTACTGTCCAACTCCGACTCCTTCATAAATGGATAAAGTATATCAATTATATTGACAAATTGACTGCAGTAAAAGGTTTCATACAGATAGCTTCGTGGGAAAATTCTGTAACAGTGTGAATTTACATTTAAATACATTTGTAAATCCAAATTACAAATATTGGTCCTAGATAGTAAAATAAGTATAAAATACTGCTCTATTATTACAAGTTTTTATCTTTGAGTCGGAGTGGATGTCAGTACATTTTTGCCGACTCCACAGCCCCCCTTCCCACCTCCCCCTGGATCTCAGTAACCGTTCGCTTTGTAGGCATATATGTTAATTACGATTATGTCTTTGGTATTAGGGAACTAGAATTTATATTAACTATACCAAGATTTGCATGGAGGGAGTGGAAAACCATGTAGTCAAAATACCTTCAATACATCCGCCCATTACTGGATTCCCGACTGGCAAACCAGACTAAATGAACTTGATATTGTGATCCTTTCTACACTGGCACGGCTAGTAAGTACGTGGACAGCCCAAGGACCTAGATATTAAATAATTGCATACCAGAACTATCCAATAGTCGCTATATTTGTCAGTATCTCCCGGAATCGAACCAGTATCTTCTGGACTGGTGTTCTCGAGTACAGTCGCGATATTATAAAAGTATTCCTTGTGTTTGTCCCGAACCATGGTTCCACGGAACACCGTCTCTTGTGCACCTGTACAAATATTTGTTCGTTCAGACTGCGTTGTTGTGTTTTAACTTGATGGGGGAAATTTATATTGTTAGGGGAGGTTTCTCGTCCCCTAGCTGGAGTCGTTCCAACATGCTCCCCTCACCCCTGGAGAACAAGCCTCTATACATGGGGGGTGCAGGATGACTCATGGAAAGGCCGTGTGCTCAGCGCCAAATTATCGACTCTCGACTAAAGATTTTGTCACATCAGAGGGTGTAGGTAGAGATGTGAGACGGAAAAATTTCCCAAAGTTGACATTTTAAAATTATTATTTCTGTAAAATAATTTCAACTGATTAAATGGAACTAATGTAATCGAGATATATATCCCAAATGTCAAAGTTTATACTTGATATTAATTTCTCCCAAAGGCGTTAACACCAGAAACGTCATCAAACGAGCTTCGGTAGACGCATGGTCTAACGCGCTACTCCTGCAATAGACTAGACTGCCGATGGCAGGAAAATTTGTGTTCGATCCTGGTCGGGTGCACTGAGGGAGGTTTTCCCTAAACGGTGTTTCATTCTCCACTTAAATGCTGGTTCAATTCCTCTAAATTCAACCTTCCTCGTCCTTAACACAGCATAATTAGTACATAAGTGTACAAACCGAACGGGTAGTAAGACGCTAAAAAAATAATCAAATAATTGCGAGCTTATGTAGACCCCGTCATATTCATCGTAATGTTCATAATTTATACTTCAATTTTTTATCATGTGTAAGTAAATTAAAATAATTTAAAGGTTCCCCCCCCCCCCAACCCATCTGCCGTACTTCCTATCTACCCCTCCTCCACCCCTGTACCCCCTCCCCTCTTATAACCCACTCATCTCTTAACACACTGTAGCTTGTAGTATAATAGGCTCTATGTTCCACCTTTACAATTTAACCCCCTATTTAAAACTTCCCGGAAATTGTTCATCTCTAGGTGTAAGTCTTGTAGTCCTTCCGCTAGAGCCAATCCGAGATGTGATGGAAATTAAGGAATTGAAACTGTTTTCAAATGATCATTTAAAAATAAATAGAAATGGATTGAAATCATACCATGCTGGTATATAATTTTTGACTCAATGAGAAGCACACTTTTAAGTTATATATAGTGCGAAAATCACTTTAAACTTAAACAGTCTTTTTTCTCAATTAGTCAAAAAATGATTTATTATCATGGCATGATTTAAATTTATTGTTATACTGTATATATATATTTTCGCGCGTCGTTTTTTTAAAGTGTGGATTAAAAATAAATGTTCTGGCATGGACTGGCTGGAAGCGTTCACCGTAAAAGGTTGGCAGAAGTAAAAAAACAAACAAAAAACTATCCATTCTGAGATGGTTCGAGGTCACAGTCAACTTACTTTATATTTAAGTAAAGGTAGCGTAACGTAAAAACGCGATCAAAATACAGCCTAGGAATTTGAATTTTTTTTATTAATACAAATTGTTCACGAAATTGAAACTCTTGCCTTTAAGTACACAAAATTAAATGTAACATGGGGTCACGATGCGTTGGTGTTCTCAAATTTCATCACAGAAGACGACATCACGCGCAAGTTCTCCCCTCCTACGTTACGTTACGTTACGTTACCTCACCTCTCTCTTACTTTACTTACAGGCGCTGTTTGATTCCTCTCTTTGTTACAACGTTAAACCGATATTCATCCATTTTGTTGTATCAGATCTTATCGTTTGAGATTTAATTATTTTTTTAGCACCGCGTCTTGTCTTACTACCTACCCGTTCGGGTTATACGCTTATTTACTAGTTACACTAATGTGCTAGGAATGAAGAAGGTTGAATTTAGAGGAAGTGTACCCGCAATTGCGTGGAGTGTGAAGCCATTTTGGGGGGGAAATCACCTTCAGTACACTGACCGGGATCGAACAATGATCACTCCCCGTCGTCGGCAGTCTAGTTTATTGCGAGAGTGACGCCCTAGACCATGCGGCCACCTAAGGGGATAGTTTTAAACTAGTTTGCCGAGAAGTATTAACATGTGTGTCCTTATAAGCGCGAGTTTTTTCCTTCTAAGCACCGCGTTCTACTATTGATTTAGGTATGTTTACTGACTACGCTTATGAGTTAGGGATGAAGGTTAAAATTTGATTAAGTATACCCGCATTTGTGTGGAGGGTGAGTGGAAACACTTTTTTTGGGGGAAACCTTGGTACATGTGACCGGGATTCGAACCCCCCAATCTCCCTGTTATCGGTAGTCTAATATAATATGAGAGTGACACCTCATAATATGCAGCCACCGAAGCAGGTGAAGTGCATGTTGTTTGTTTTGTTAATCTACATTAAAGTTTGTTCAAATATATCGTTGCAAAAGAGCGGATGTACGTGCGGCATTAAAGTGATATCTACTCGCGACAATATAATCTTTTGTGACTCTGAAATACTTCACTGTTATGATCCATAAAAATATGGGAGTGGGAGAATATCTTATTCACAGAGCCTTCTTAGCTCTCTGGACTATAATTCCCCCGGCTTAACAGTTCTAGCTTCTTGATCTGCCTTCTACCAAGAGTGGTTTTCCTCTCCTCCTCCTAGCAGTCTACTGTGCTACTACTCTCTTCCTCAGCATGTTAAAAGTTACCCAAACCTTGCTGTCTCTCAAGCGCACTCTGACTGCGGAGCCAACTCTCGCAGCATTTATGGCCGTATATATGATCGAGATTTGTAGGTCATTCAATCTAAAGTGGTTGTAATATCGTATAATGAGAGATCGGTTGGCTCCCGGGACTAGACTATAAACATTGCCAATTTTAAAAATGACACGTATATTTTTGCGGCCAAAATTGATAACATTGTATTAGTACTGACAACTGTTGATAAAATGACCTTATGTGTGTGAAAACTTGTAAAAGATCTATTAACTTTTCTAGCTTTTAGATAAGGCCCTTCCAATGGAAATTTAACAGTAACTGAGACGCCTAGAACAGAAAACGAACACGAACATTTCCACGAACATCTTCATTGTTCTGTTCTCTGTAGCCGGAGTGTCCAGACTTGAACAGAACATGTTCACAACATGTTCCCATAAATGGTAAATCCATTATTATTTCCACCTAGCTCAGTTGTGATTCGATATTTGGTACTATGAGTACACGTGTGCAAGTAACATCGGCTGCATAGGCCTGTATTATATCTATCCTTTACCAACAAAGAATAAAAAGACCAAAATCCCGCCGATAGTGGATGACAAGATTATACCAAGGTAGAAATGTTTATATTGGGCTTAATGGCAGATATTAAATTTAAGTCAATCAGTGGAATGTATACAAATTTCACTCAAATACACCCCATCTGATTTTGAAATATTAATAAATATAATTGGACCGAAATTAAAAAAAAACACATTTTATTTATAAATTCAATACAAGTTCGGAAAAGATTAGCACTGACGCTCCGTTTTTTTTCGTAAGTTTTTTATTTTATTGTAGTGATCTGGATCCTTAGGATTCCAAATTATCTGGTGTGGCTTATAGAGGTATATGAGCTTCATTTGGTCTTATTTTGACCACTACATTATTCTACAATCCTCTAAAATAAAGGAGATTATTATTATTATTATTATTATTATTACTAACTCAACACGCACACAAAGAAATACACTCGCAAAAAGATAAAATGAAGCAGGCCTACTTACAAAATTCAAAACACACCTGCGATTCCGTTGCTGTCCTACCAATGACTGTATGTTCGGGGAAATGCTCATGGAAGCGTCCAGACTAGGACAAGACTGAACACGGAACACCTTTAATGCGACGGGCAGAAACCGACAACTGGTGTATCGGGGCCGAACAGAACAACCAACACATTTTGTTACAATGCTCTGTTCGGAAAACTGTCCACACTTGTCGCGAATATGCTCGTTGTTCTGTTATAATCTGGACGCGGCTTTAGGGATGCGAAGTGGTAAACATTACTCTCTTTTTCTTGATCAACACTATCAGAAAGACTGTGATTTCTATAATCTTCCCGACCGTTCCCAGAATTATTTTATTTTAAAAAGCGACCGAACGAAAAGTAGGTCAGGGAAGAATAAGACGAGAGGATTGAAAGCAAAGGAGGAAAGAAACTTTGCGATATTTCTAGGACGGAAATCCTTTCGATTTCCATCTTCTTTTCTTATTTCCACTTGTCATTTGTGCCGAAAAGGTCGTAGAAGATCTCTCATTTGTCATTCGTGGGCTGTTAAAGGGAACTGATACTCCAGTTTCTGTGTGAAGGCGACAATTTGACCTAAATAAAGTCGTCGCTAGGAGAATAAAACAAAACACCACTGTAGAAAGGTTTTTGGAGATATTTTTAAACGATTTTCTGCAAAATGAATGACATAAAAATTATTCCCGTTTTAAATCTAATGCAGGTGATTGCATCGCTATCTTCAAAAACCATGGTTTATAATCAAACAAAAATATGGACATCTTATTGTTAATTACTAAGAGGTATTTTAACTTGCACTTTCTGAACTAGATATCTAACTTAGATCTAGAACAGAGACAGCGCACAATCCTTTGGCCGTAGATTCATCACAGTTGAATCAATTATATATTTTCTGCCAATGCCGGGAATACAACCCGAAGCCCTTATCTCACTTAATAAGAGTTGCTTACGACTGAGGCAGGGGGTCAGATATCAAGTCATATTTAATACTCAACGGACACTCATCATCTATAAGATAAAACTCGTACTGGTGGCCAGCTTAATTTTATTTTTCGTAAAGAAAAGATTAGGCCCGCTATATAAAACAATAATACTAGTCCTATATGCCCCCAAAATTGGGATATCTTATTTGAAACCATGATATGAATATCGGGCTTTAGATCTTATGCCATGAAGTTAATATCATAATTATTGACGGTAGTGTATGTAAGTAAAAACAGTATCTCTTGTGTGTTTGGTTTCATTATATGTGATAAAACAACTGTTCACCCATCCATGTGCTGCCAAACATTGCTTATATTTGGTGCACAAATTCAACAACTTTTGAGAATTGATTCTTGTCGAGTAAAGAATAAGGTCAAAATCACATGCCAGAAATCCTCAAATATCACATTCCCAAATTTTATATTTTTTACATAGTTTATAAAAAGAAAAATAAGGCCGCATTGTATGTTGGTTCATTAAAGTGTCCGCGGGCCGCACAAAAATCATGTTTAGGGCCATATGCGGCCCGCGGGCCACGAGTTTGACATGCCTGCCTTAAAACACTTATTTCAAACCTGTCTTAATTTTTTTTTCAATCGCTGAAATAAAAAGTGAATTGGTTAGCAAATAAATTAACTCTATTGCAAATATAACCCCTAACGATTGCTTATCTGTTATAACAAACCCAGCTTGCGTCTCTCTCGCTTGTACTGTTACCATGGTTAGTTGAGCCAACACCCGGCGCCGCAGTGCGGGCAGTATGACGTATTGAGCTCAGGCGCACAGGTGAGTTATAGAGGGGCATTCGATATATCAAACATCGCGTTCTGCATTATACTCGCACTAACATTGTAGAGAACATTTTGATCTGGTAGGGAGAAATGGTAAGATATTCTAAACAATATAGTTTAAGTGGTTACAGTTTTATAGCAAAAATTAATATGTTTATTTTAATTTTCCAAAGTTCTTGAATAGTCTAATATCCTGTTAAAATTCCGAGATGCCAATAATTTTACTTATTTTAGCATACTTTTTTTGTTAGAAAAATTGCATACATATGTATCTTACTAGGGTTCTCTTTTATCCCATCGGAGCTATGTTATTTATTTATACCAGCATTGGTGGTCGCATAGATTAAGGCGTCACTTGCAATAAACTCGACTGCCTGGATGGAGGGATTTCGAATCCCGGTCGGGTCTACTGATGAGATTTTTTTCCTGAGTGATTTCCATTTCTCCTTCCATGCAAATTAGGGCACATTTCCTTGCTCAGGTACTCAAATCCTGGGCACACTGGCACTATTCTGTGATATTTATAAACTATATCTTGTAAGCCAATTGAATGAAATTGTGTGCGCTCGCGACTGATTAACCAGTTAATTTTAAAATCTGGTGGTCAAAGCGTATCGAACAACACAGCTTTGTGAGAGCCATCTATTATCGTACTATCGTATCTAATTGATTATCCATTCTACAATAATACAATCATTCACGAGCAGGATTATCATCCTTACTCTTCCAGCTATGAGAAATTGCCAAAGATAACACTGACTTTAAACATGATTTGGCATGTATCCATTTGAGTGCGGATTGACACTTAATTTTAATATTGAAATCATAATTATATTAATTTTCTATAAAAACTCATTTATTTGTCTTCCTTTCTTTAATTTCAAATATGTTGTTTCTTACTATCTTATATACACTGTCTTGAGTTATACCCCCCTAGGTCAATTAGACATTTTTATTCAAGCCCTAAAATAAAGGGTAGTTTATTGATAGCAGATTTTTGAAAATTCGTCAAATTTTGAAAATAGCTTTAATAATATTTGTCAAAATACGTATGCATATATGGCTAGTATGTATATAGGAAGACGCTATTCATCCTTTAAACACCCCGTCTTCATTATATACTAGAGTATATATGTATAGTAGACCATTTTTTAGTTTGAAGTCTAAGGAATATCTTTAAAAAATTCAGATATCCAAAATTTGAACTAACTATTTATGAGTAAGCCCTATTTACGCAGATGGTACACAATATATCAACAGTTTCAAAAATATCCTCCATATAAACACACACATTTTATATATGCTATATACAATCCACATACTCGATACATAAAGAAAAATTTAAACACAAAACATAAAAACTTTGAAAAAAATTAACATTAAAAAAAATTGCAAAATTAAATAATTGAGAACGCGCAACGGGAAAGTTTACTCCTTCCCTTCCACTCTGGGGGGTCAAGTTATTACATTGTCACACAGTAACACTGAAAGCCTCGCCAACACATCCACTAATCTAGGAAACTTTATTTCACATTCTTGGCATATAGGGTATTTAACAAAGATTGTCAAGTTAGATTTGAAATTAGTACCAACTCGAACATTAACAATGTATTAGAATTCGAACTATCCAAGTATTTTCTTTTAAAATTCGAATGATAAGTTATTTTTACCATTGATTTAAATAGGAATTTCATGGGGAATCATGTGGGGTCTGAACTATCCAATTTTTCGAATCGGCCATATCCTACTGTATACAAAGGAAGACGCGGTGGATAAATAATAATAATAATAATAATAATAATATTTAGCACCGCGTCTTATTACCCGTTCGGTTTAACGCTCAAGTACTAATTACGTTATTGGGCTAGGACTAGAGAAGGGTGATTATAGAGGAATTAAATCTGCATTTGCGTGGAAAACCATTTAGGAAAAACGACCCTAGTTCACCCGAACGAGATTCGAACCTCGATCTCCCCTTACTCGGTAGTTTAGCTTAACATGAAACCAGCGCATTAGCTAACTACGCCATCGAGGCGGGTAACGCAGTATGTAAAGGATGGATAGTAATTTTTAGACACAACGCTGAAACTTTGGTGTAAGTATTGTAATAAGTTGTAATTGGATTTATTAATTTGACAAATTATAGTTTTATGTTTTGTAAAAAAATAAAAGCTCTACAAATTCTAAAAAACCAAGCTTGCTTTTGGTTTACATGCATTAACGAGGCGATTATTATTAAAGGTGTAATTATTCCAAATATTTGAAAAATAATGGCATTTTCTAAGTTATTCTCTCATCACTTCATTTTCAACTCAACCCTAGAGATGAAAAATAACACCACACCCTTAGTTATCCTTGATGGACACCGGGTAAACCCACAATTTCAAGAATAGCTAATTTGTGATTGAGTGATGCGTACGTGCGTATATTTGTGAATTGAAAACGTTTTGTACGCACTACCAGAAAAATAATCAATGAATCAAAAGTTCTCTTGTTTTATTTATAGCAAATATGAGGATAAACGAGTTATAATATATTAACTAATATTCGCACCGATTACTAAATAAAATCAACTTTTTTGAGATAGTGATTACCTGTTTGATGATCTATATTAAGTTAATCTATAATTAAATATTTGCCAAATCAGAGTGTTGATTAATTTTGCAATGCATAGTATATCTAGACTTATGTACGTAACTGTCTAGCATTTAATTCAAGATAATTATGCACTTTTTTGACAGTTCAAAAGTTACTATAAAGGCTGTTTATTCATCCGCAGAGCAAATATATTTTTCTACTTTGGTAAGTGATTCCAGTTAAAACAATTTTCGAGGCGTATGAATACGAAATCGTCTTTCTACAAACTTTAAAACTTACAAAAAAGGTTAAAGAATTTATAGACGAGGATGCAATAGTGTGTCAAAGTTAATATGGCTAGAAAAGACGTGTTTCTTAAGTGAAAATTATGTCTGGGCAGTATGGTATTATTTTATTTCCCAGACTTCAGATGAGCATTTGCCTCTAATTTGTTAAATAAATTAATGCGGTTTGAAATGTGTATGGATTAAATAAAAAATGTTTTGATCAAGTCACTTGGTAACCAGTTTAATCAAATGTAAAGTCTGGCAACAGTTCAAATCATCATAGTCCAGCTCCGAGTTATTCCCTTATTCTGACTTTTTCTTAACTTGTGGCTTCAACTGTGGGTCGATTAGTTCACTACTTATGTACCAAATTCTATCACGTTCATTATATGGAGATAATCTATTGACACGGTCCAATATAAAGAATATATAAACTATTACTATGAGCTGTATTACGAAGTATTTGAATGGCAACTACCTTCACCTGCTTCGATAGATGATTTTAGAACGACATTCTTCGAAAAGGCCAGGAAAGAAGGCCTTGCTCTTGGCTACTCCCGCGCTTTGCGGAGACTTGGGCAGTTGTCTGTAAACCTTGGGCTGAGAAGACTCACCGGGCGACCAATGAGAAAGAAAAGGGCGAAGGTAGGGGTTAGCTAGCAAGGGAAACAGCAGTTGAGAAAATAATTAGGATGTATACACCAGAAAGGGTAAAAAGGATGGTGAGGGGAAAGTGGTAGGAAAGAGAGGGGGCAGAAACTTTCCCGCAACTTATGATAAAATAACAAGCTTTTGCTTCTTAGTGAATGAAGCCTGCGATGGCGTAGATTGGAATATAAGGATTTGAAAAGTTTCAAAAATGTAATTAGCTTCGTGTACGTCATTGTAATGTATGGAGAGCACGAACGAGCCTTAAAAATAAAGAGTTGGTGAAATATAAATGTATTCGATGAAGACTTGTTCCTACAAAGATAATGTATTTGCTGTATACCATTATATATATCCACATACACACACACACACACACACACACACACACGCACAACACCCTAGTATACTCAATACGGGTATAACTTCATCAACTATGTTTTATTCGCCCTTTCTAGTGTTTGGGTCGGCATAAAATTGAGTTTCTCCTGCACATAAACTCTCCCGCACAACCCCTTGGTGTGTGTGGTTGCATAACTTCAACATTCTCGTTTTAGTTTCACTGCCATTTATTTTCCACTACCGGCTGGCTAGGCCTGTCGTATTGAAGGGGAGGTCCTGGCTCGATTCCCGTCTGGGTGGACTCTTTAAGTTTTTTCCCTGAAGAGTTTTACATTCTCCGTTCAACAAATTCGGGTGCATTTTCTTTTAATTCTACCTTTAGCATCCCTACACCAATGGTGTGAAGGTAATGAAAGCCCGAACGTGGAGTAATTCGACATATATATATGAGAGAGAGTACGTATATTACTCAATGTTTGGGCTATATTAGATAGAGATGTTTGAAGATATTTTCAGGATGAGCACTCACATCAGCGTGCAGAGATGATTTTAAAACTACTAGTTCACGGACCTAAAACCAAATTTCTATTTTTCCGTCATTGTCACGCATATGATGCTCCTGACGTCTTAACCCGTTGGACCACCACTATAGGTGTGTAGGAGACCTGCTATGGAGAAGGGAAGTCGCCTTGAAGTGTAAGGAAATGTTGTACAAGACGTACTTTGTAATGTCTCACTTGAAGCAGAAACATCAACATTGAATGTAAGAGAAACAAGAAATTGAAGGGAAGCCATGGGAATGAATTTGTGAGGAGCATGTTAGCTTTCACTAGGAGAAACAAGATTAGGAATGAAGTTGTCCGGGAAATAGTAGGGGTATAGGGAGTACATGAGCTAGTAGAGGCAGCAAAACTGAGATGGTATGGACATGTAATGAGGATGGAAAAAGAGAGGATGCCGAAGAAAATTTTGGAAATGAAGTATGTGGGAAAAAGGCTGCAAAAGAGGCTAAGAAAGAGATGGGAGGTGCATATAACAGAAAGTATTCAAGTGTGAGGAGAAGAATGGACGAAATTAAAGGAGGAAGAATGGTGGAAGAATAGAGGAAGATGGCGGTATTATACTAAGCTGATCCGGCCAAATGCTGGGAACAGTTGATGATGATAGATTAAGTTAAGTTGTTTTATTTGAAAACAGTCTGATGTAAAAACTAAAGTCATCGAATGAATATATTTTTGAAAATTCATGACCATAGTTGCCTTTAGTTTTTATACTAAATTATTTTTTAAATAATTAAGTTTCAATATGTGTGTTTTTGTATTTCGGTTAAGATATTTAAATAATGTTGCCACTGTTAAATTCATGTACATGAGCGACCAAATACACTTTGATAACTATCTTTTCTAGTTCAATTCACTTGTATAAAATTTAATATAGCTACATTCTTTATGTATATATTATCTTAGATATATTAAGATTTTGTCTTACAAATCAAAATGTTTTCCAAAATATGTATTTTTGTGTCACTTTCGAAGACAAAGTAAAAACAATAATCGACAGTTTGATGCTGGTAAACATTTGAGCTACAGTCCCGTAACTCTTACAACCCGACTATCCAACACACTCGTGTCTGAAGTAGGCAAAGGGTAGAAATCCGGATGACACGCAACAGTTCCTGACGGGCCATTCGTTGCGTGACTCCGTGAAATAATCCGATCTATTCCGACGCCAGATCAGAGAACTGATGCGTGTGTCTATGTTTTGTTTTCATTTTAGGTACAGGGGGTATTTTTTAGTGCGTGGGTTCTTCTGATTGCAGTAGACTGTACCCATTCCTATTCTTCACGGCTTCCTCGTCTGTTGGACACCGCAAAGAGAAGCACAACTTAGTATCCTCGGCCAAAACAGTTCTCAATGCTCTGTAATGCAGCTTTTACGAGAATGAAAGGAAACTTCTTTATAACATATGGTTTACCTTTCAACCTCCTGTTCTCATTTGCATGGTTAATTAAACATATTTTGACTCAACACAAGCGCATGATAATTTTATTTTAATCTCTCCCACTCTTCAACTGTAGCCTAGGGATTCATGGGTGCATTAACTTTATTCATTTATAAATAGATAGCATACGCCTAGTCTAAGTTATAGCTGTAAAATCGCATTCAATAAAATATGACCTATTAAGTATTTACATTCGAGGGCAATTTTGAGCTCAAATGTTTTTAATTTTTTTAAAACTAGAAACTGAATAATTGGCGGGACTGCACCAGTGAACTCATTATGTAGTATGTATCTTTCTTACTTTCGCATCACATGAATACTTAAATCCGTTCAAACGGGGATTCGAACATGTCAGGAGGGTTTGGTCAGCGCATGAAAAGTCTCCACGCTTTCAACATCGTCCAAGGTTCATAAATATTTCAAATTCCCACACAATTACTTATCACTTATCATTAAACAATGGATTTATTCACTGGTAACCGCGCAGACTAAGCCGTCAGACTCTGCATTGTCCATGGTCGCTGTTGATAGAAAGGTTGGGACTTAAATCCCAGCTAGTTTACATGGTGGGTTTCCGCATGTGACATTTGTTTTCCCGTCCTCTATCATTGCTAATGCAGGCACACTTCCTTGAAACAATTGCTTCCACTCACCGCGTCCTACCACCTCGGGAATTTTGAAAACTAACACTAATTTGGATAAGGATGAGTTATAATTAAGAATGTACTCTTAATTGCATGTATAAATATTAGGAACATATTTTTAGGAAAAACAGGATTCGAGGATATATAGACCTTAATCATATCTATATATATATCCTCGAACCCTGTTTTTCCTTATATATATATATATATATAAGGAAAAACAGGGTTATATATATATAAAAACAGGGATATATATATATATATATATATATATATATATATATATATATATATATANTATATATATATATATATATATATATATATATATATAAAAACCGAACTTAATAAATTTGTAAAGATATGTTTCTGTTGAAGTGTGGCTTAAGTTATAAAATGACCAAAAAGATCAACACATTGTACAGACATATTTTGTAAAACGTAAGAATATGGCATTAGGTCCTGTACACTACTTGATGAATTTGTGTGATCAAGATTCCGTGGACAAAATTTGACCAAAAGACAAAAAGAAATAGCCTTTGAGCAACTGCATTCTATCAATAATTGATTTATCCCAATTATTGTGGTTCTATCAACAGCCAACATGCCCTTTCCCTCGTGTTTGTTTGGTATGCAGTTTCGTACCACCCCTCCATTAACTTAGTGGAAATCGGTTAATATTACAGAATCTGCTACTTGGTTCGTTGAGAAAAAATTAAAAAAAGAGATGGTTATATTTGTGTGAACAGTTGCTGACAGCTATTGCAGCAACAGCTAGCCTTGAACGCATTTTTTCAACTTTTGGCCTAGTCCAATCAAAAACAAGAAATCGGTTGGAAAATGTAAATGCAAGTAAGTTAACATTCTTGTTAAAATACTTGAGCAAAGATTCATGCAGTAAAAAAAACAAACTTAGAATGGGTTTGGCCTGAGTCGGAGAGAAAGGGGAAGTTGAACGCCAAAATGTTAGTTTAGTCAACAGAGTTACTTTTTTAAACCAAGATGAAGGTCATGGGACATCTGAGACCTAGACACTGAGCTATTACTGAAAATTCTTCTTTGTTGTATTTTTGATTAAACATTAATCTTAATATCCTATGTTCAACACATTCAAGAGAGCATTGATTTAACTTCTTTTTTTTTTCGCTGGTCACTGTTTTCACAACTATGTAAATTTATGTCGAACTATGTAAATGTGTTAGTAAAATATTGAAAACAGAATTTTAGCCTAAGAACCCCTAATTTAGTTACCTAACTAAAATCATTAAATCAATTTTATTTTTACAAAATAATAGAAATAATTAATATAAGTAATTTATTATTGATATGTAAATGTATATGACTATTTCTTTAGAGATCTTTTATCTACACAAACATTTCAGGTAAAGCGTCTGAATGTGTGTATATATTTGAATATTTCTACGATATATTTCAAGACCTTAGTCATATAATTTATCTTCAATATTTTTATATTTTTAATATCATGATATTTTCGAACCCCGAGGAAAAATCACCTCAATACTCCCGGCTAGGATTCCAACCTCGACCTCCCCGTCACCGAAAAACCAAACTAGTCTAGACTAACGCCTTTTGTCTTGTTCCCACCGATGCGATTTAATTATAATTAACCTCTTCATCCCTCTCCATTAAATTAAATCGTTAATAGCCCATGTGTTGAGCGTACCAATTAAAAAAATGGCTAGTTTTACAGACTAAATTTACCGTATTAATTGTCGTGGCCCGCCAACGGTGGAAGACTTCTCGGAACTGCTCTTGTTCTCTTGAAGTAATTCCTTCCCCTCCCGGTCTTTCAACCGTGGTGTTACCGGTAGGTTCAACTACCCCTGAATTATTCATGGCGATGTAAGGTGAAACATTCTACCCTGCAGAGCAGTGTTTGGGTCCTGGGATTCTTTCACCTCTCGCCTTTTCGCTAAGTAAGAAAGATCACGTTGTCAGCACTAGTTTAAAAAAATGTCTGACAAACACCAAAGCTCAATATGTAGTCCGTTGTCCAACTAAACTAAGTGTCCCGGGTTCGAATCCTGGCATGACCGAAAAATATAACTTTGGGGAAATTGACAGGTAGAGTACTTTTAGTCGAGTCTGTTCTAGAATTAAGTCAGTTTGGAAGTCGTGTCCTGATCTAATAAGCTCAGAATGTTCACAAAACTGTTTTCTACTCTACCTCCACGCAAAGCAAATTTGGGTGCACTTCCTCTAAATTAAATCCTAATCCCTAACACATTAGTGTAATTAGTACTTAGTACATAGGCGTATAACCCGAACGGATAATTATACGCGGTGCATATTTAATATACGTAAGGCATGTTAAAATCAATAATGTACTTTTATTTTTTGTCGTGATATTTTTTTATCACTTCAGGCACTAAGCTGATGAAATTTTTGGAAGTTTTAAGCTTTGCTTTTTTTTTTTCGTTCTTTCTGTCATTTAGGTTTGTATTCTTTTTTGTGTTTGTTGTCTTGTTCAAAATTCGTTAATGAAACAATATTGAAGTGTTCAATTTCCATTTCTTATTATTTTATACCCGCCTCGGTGGCGTAGTTGGCTAACGTGCTAGTCGTGTTGAGCTCGACCGCCGAGCACGGGTAGATCGAGGTTTGAATCTTGGTTGGGTAAACTGGGAGGGGGGTTATTCCTAAATAGTTTTCCACTCTCTCTCCACGCAAATGTAGGTTCACTTCCTCTAAATTCAACCTTCCCAATTCCTAATCCATTAGCGTAATTAGTACTTAAGCGTATAACCCGAACGGGTAGTAAGACGCGGTGCTTATTATTATTATTATTATTTTAAGAGTGCCACCTTAGATTTCACCCGGGAGAAAGGTTGTATTTTTTTGTTGAAGTAAAATGTTTTCATAAAGTAAAATAAGTTAGATTTTAGGCCATAATTTTTTTTGGATAAGATAAAAACTAGAGGGTGATTCTTAGAAACACTAGCTTTACTAAACGAATGCTCTAGTTTATCTTTATTTTCATCTGTTGAACTCAAGTTTGTGTGGTCACGCTATTGCGACTTTTTTTTAAATAAAAGTTTTAAAGCCTAGGTTTGAAGAAATATTCTGTCTCCAAACTTTTTTCAAGATTTTCATAATAGTGCTTTAGCGTGTATTTCACGCAACCTACAGAAATGTTCCAGCGTTTGAAGGGCATGGCCATTCACTCACTAACTCATAAAATAAAAAATGGGTCCGGTGCACAGCAGACATTTTCTCGTTTAGCTAAAAATTTAGAGATCTACTTAAAACTTGTAAGCTTTATGTATTGAAATAATATACATGGTTGCCGAATGGCATACATGAAATACTATATCCTACAATGTTGCGGAAAAATATTTTTATATTTTTTTCTGTTCACCAAAGAACAAAATCAAATTGTCTAACCTCAATTAAAAAAATATATATTTCTAATATTTTAGAAACTATTGGTTTTACAAACACATATTTCAGATAAAAGTTTTTTTTTAAGTTTTATTAATACTACAACTTTGCAATGAGAGTTATTTCATATCTAGAAGAGTTGTAGAAAACTATCAAAATAGTAGATTCCGCTTATGTTGTACTCTTAAAGTCATTTTTCCGGCATTAATGGAGAAGCGCCATTAATATTTATAATTTAGAGGACGTGTACCCGCATATACGTGGAGGAAGATTGGAAAACCACCCTCAATATACCCGGCAGAGATTCCAACCCCGATCACCCCACTATCGGCAGCCTGGTATATTGCGAGAGTGACGTCTTTTGGACCAAGGACTGCCAAACGGAAGCTCACGGTGACGTTATCGGTTGCTCGCACGAAAAATATATTTCGCGTTTTCCACATATATATTTTTATTGAAAAATGTTGCCTCAGGCCCAGAATATAATTATGTGGCCTCTTGAAAATTATTCAAGCCTAGTTCGTGCCTAACTCCGAGTGAAGGCGTTGTTCCGCTCTACCAACCTGTGTGAGTCATCATTTTCAGCTGATGCTGATAAAAAACAAATATAGAACAGATGAACATTTTGATAATTAAAATCGAATGGGAGTGAAATATTTCAGCACAATTTAAAAAATTGTTGGTGATAGTGAATCCAGTAAGATACAAAACATGTTTGGATTTAGATTATATATAACCTATCATTTTGTTTAAAATATAAATATGCCAACTTTATTACAATATTATTCAAGATGCGATACTGCACATTTTTAATCTGAGTAGCTCGCGAAACACTTTGACAAATTAAAATTAGCTCCCACACGCAATGAGCTAGGCGATCACTGCCTTAGACCATGCAACCACCGAAGCTGGTATAATTTTAGTTAAAATTAGCTACAGTAAGAACAGTTTGTACACTAAAAACACACACCATTTTCAATAACATTTTACTATATTGATATTATCTTCCGTCGACCTAGGTGGTCTTGGGGTAAAGTGCTCGCCTCGGGACCCGATGGTCGTGGGTTCAAACTCAGCTGGGGTCGACTGATTGTTCTAGAGGAATAAACATCCGTAGCACAATTTTCTTCGGAGGGGAAGTAAAGCCGTCGATTGTGGCGTGTAAAAGAACCCTGGAAGGTATGTGTAAGTACCTTTCCTGGCAAAATTAGTAGGGTCTTTCGTTCTCGCTCATAGAAATTCTCGTGTGCTGAAATAATCATTCATTTCAGTAAGTGCACGTTAAATACCTCCAATAATAATAATAATAATAATAATAATAATAGCGATAATGATATATATTCCAAAATACATCAGTATATCACATGACTTGACCTATGACTATATAAAAGTAGTTATAGTAACTTGTTTATTTATCAAATTTTGTTTTCAATAGGTTCCCTCACTGCGTCCGGCTCTCTTAACATACATTATCTCCGCGTTGATAACTTTACTATAGTTAAATCCTGAGATCACCGCCTACTTCAAATATAATTTACGCTGTACCAATAAAATACAAAGATTAGTGTTGTAAAACATAATTATTTTAATCTACCACAATGTTTAAATGTGCAAACAAATTTCCGAATTGATTAAAAAAATGAACTAACAAATATATCAGTAATAATTTTAAGTTCGTTCCTTAAATTAGTTGTGTTTAGTTGGGTTCTTGGGCGTATAACCTGAGTGGGTGATAAGACGTAGAACATAAACAAATTGCTCTTAATATTGACGTTGCCACAAAACCGGAAGAAAAGAAAACACAACCTTTTGTATTATGAAGAAATCGGGAAAATACAGGAAGTTTCATAAAAAATTAAAGTATTGGAGTATTTGTGAATGTATTACATTAAACTACAAACTTTGAATAGTAGGCTTTGCTTAAAATAAAAATCGAATTGAAGAAATAAGAACACCGATTCAAATATATGTCTATACGCCCTTCCTTTTTTTTTCTCGTGACCACTTGGAGTGAGTAAGTATTATGATCGTCTAAAAATTTAATTCGAGATTTTGACGGGTGTCTACATTTAACCATGACTCCTTGTGCCCTAAAAGTGTTTTTTTTTCAATACCGCTTTGTGTGTTCATCGGCCTAGAGCCCAAACTATTTTACCGAGCTAACTAAAACTTTATATTGGTTCCACAAGATTCTTCAGCTTTTTAAAAAAATCCATCTCTAGAATTAAGGGTAGCTTACTTAAGGGGGAAAAGATAAAAACATTATTGTCTCAAAATTGACGCAAACAATTTTTTTGATTAAAATTAGCATCCAAGCACTGTTTAACATTACACACATTTGTGTGACAGCTGCATACAACCCGCTTCAGTGACCGTATGGTCTAACGCGCTACTCTCGCAGTAAACTAGACTCACGATGACGGGGAGATCAAGGCTCCAATCTCGCTCGGGTGTACTGAGGATTTTTTTCCTAAATGGTTTTCTATTCTCCCTCCACGCGAATGTTGGTACGCTTCCTCTAAATATAACCTCCATAATCCCTAAAATCATTAGTGTAATTAGTGCATAAACGTATAACCCGAACGGGCAGTAAGACGCACTGCTTAAAAAATTACATTTCCCCATCAAAGTAAAATCATATTCCAAAACACCAATGGCATGACTTTACAATATTCAATTTTATGGAAAGTGAAATTTCTTTACTGCCCTTTAAAGGGTTTGAAAAATTGGAAAAACCTGGAAAAAACCGGGAATTTTGTATTAAGAAAAGAGTGGCAACCCTGACATGCTACTACACATTTTATTAGCTTATCGGCACTAATAAGATTTATTAATAGGATAACTGTACATTGTATGATTTGGCGTATAAATATATTAAAATAGATTTAGTAGCTTTGGTAACTTTCTAGTATTGATCTTACTAAAGAAATTCCACTATACCTCACATTATTGATTAAAAAGGTTTACGGTCTCTTTACACGAACGTTTTGTTATTTTGCCCCTGCGTGATCGAATCCTCGCCGGATTTTACACCACGTGAGGGCTGAATTTGAACCCAAGCTCTCAGAGTTCATATTCTGAAATCATTCCTCGACACTCTTGACCATGGAAAAGGCCGATGTTTAATGTTAATCTTAACATTATATTGATCTTGTAGAAGCACAGCTTTAAAGATGATTGTGTTCATAATCAAGGATAGGTGTGTGTTCACACGCCTGAGATAATTTTATTTTGCATTGGGGTTATCCATTCTCTATCCAGGCAAATGCAGTAATTTCTGTTAGCCAGTACTGGCACTGTAGAAACTTTTACTTGCGTTACAAGCAACCTGGGAACTGGAAATTATTGCTATTAGGTACTGGGGCAAACACACTTGTTTCGCACGTTAGTATGCTGACCATCCTATACCCAATCAACCAAACTCATACCGTCAAAATATAATTTTGTGAGTGGAATAAATCAAATGGTCAAAGACATTGGTCAAAAATATATTTTTAATTTAGCCACATGTGTGGCGAATGATAATTGAAATTAGTCAGACCATGTAAAAATTGAAAAATAAGGTTGCTCAGTATTTTAAAACAACACACACTGTTTGAACACGTAACATTTCATTGCTTCACTTTGTAATTTCAAAGTTGAATGAATCACGCAAGAGCTTGAATTCCAATTTGAAGTTTTTGAGATCAGTAAAATGGGGAAGGGAAGGTATTGGGTGGCAGTGTTGTGTCTATGACTCATTCAGAAAGCGGAATGCTTCCATTGATTTGCAGGAAATGTAAAGTTACAACAAGCACACGCAGTCAGGAAAAAGTTTATTTTAGTGTGAGGGGTGATAGACTCAAACTCGCCACTTGTAGTGATTGGTAATAGGGTAGACCACGCGGGGTGTAAGGCGTCCCTCTCGCAATAGACTGGACCGCCAATGACGAGATTGGGGCTCAAATCCCGATCGGGGTGTACCGACGGTAGTTTTCCACTCTTTATATACTCAAATGTGGGTATAATAACTATACTATAACCTTCCTTGTCCCTAGCGTATTATTATAATTAGCATATGTTTATAACCCGAACGTTTAGTGACAAAAAAAAGTTGAAAAATGACATGTTGGCACGGGAACCAAACCTTGGTCGGCTTGCTGGGCTAATGTTCTACCACTGAGATACCCAGGTTTATCCAGGTTTGTCCTATGTCCAGGTATCTAGCACTCACCATAAACATAAATATTTAAGGGCCGGTCTTATGACTCTTGGATAAATATTAATCTGGCCGATAAATATTTTTATCTGGTCGATAAGTTAAAAGTGCATTTATCTTCCAGATAAAATGTTCTTATCCATCACATTTTTATCGGGAGGTTTAATTGCCCGATAACCTTTATCTTAAAGTTAAAATGAGCGTTGCCATAGTGACGCGTTGTTTTTCATGAGGTTTCACCTGTCAAAATCTGTTTTTGGGTTAAAATCTTAGTTCACGTGTTTAGTAAGCACAGGCCCGGGCTCTAACTACATAAAGTTAGAACATTTAATTAACACCTTTAAAAAAACTGACAAGCTATTTGTATAGTTATAGTTATATAAGAACAAATTATTTCAATGTGAGTGCAATAAATGAAATTTTGAAAACGTACCAAACTATTTACAACATTTTGGCAGACACCAAAATTAGAATTTGCAAGACAACCTAGCTTCTGGGCCCACTTGACGCCATCTGTTTCCTTGCACTCGTTTAGCCGCCATTATTTAACTTAATGTAGAGCGCTGTAGCCACTAGCTAGGTAGTAGCGGTAGCAGCAGGGTTTATACGCATGCGCGCACCAGTAAAAACAATACCAACCTTGCGTTTTCTGCATAAAAAATTATTTATCCTACAGATAGCTATCCGGTAGATAAATTCAGTTCATAATACGTGTAAAATATTAAATTGGCTGATTAACTTTATCTGGTTGATAACTTTAATCTCCCGATAGCAATATTTATCCGGTAGTCATAAGACCGGCCCTAAGCGGTAAAGCATTGGCGCGCCAAACCAAAGGTTTCGTGATCGATTCCCATGTCTACTGTCATTTTAAATTTATCTGAACGAATCTCTATGAACTGCAGCTATCCATACTTTAAAAAACAAAATCCTACCTAGACTCGAACAATATTATTTAATTCCTTCACTTTGAATTAAGGGAACTGATCCACTTCGGTGGCCGATGACGGAGAGATAGAGGTTCCAATCTTATTCGGGTGTGCTGAAGGTGATTTTTCCCAAAATTGTTTTCCACTCTCCCTCCACGCAAATTGTGATTCACTTCCTATAAATGTAACCTTCCTAATCCTTAAAAAAACATTTGTGTAATTCGTATGAACATAAGCATATAGCCCGAACGTGTAGTAAGACGCGGTGCTATAGAACATATTTGTAGATTTGTTTAGGAAAGTAAATGATGTTGCTCGGTGGCGTAGTTAGCTAACGCGCTAGTCGTGTTGAGCTCGACTACCGAGGACGGGGAGTTCGAGGTTCGAATCTCGGTCGGGTTAACTTGGGGTGGTTTTTCCTAAATGGTTTTCCACTCTCCCTCCACGCAAATGTGGTTTGACTTCCCCTATATTCAACCTTCCCAATTCATAACTCATTAGCGTAATTATTACTTAAGCGTAATTAGTACTTAAGCGTATAACCCGAATGGTTAATAAGACGCGGTGATAAATAAATAAAACCAAACATTCAAGACAATATCGAGTCCAATTCTCATAGGTAGAACCTTAACTGACAACTATAACAAGATATTAGATCTATTCTCACGTATGCATACGTCAAGTTATGTGATCTGTAGCTGCCACTCTTAGTATACTATCAACATCTATAAAATAATATAATATAGTAAAATGTTACTAATCTTGACCGCAAAAAAAAGTCTGTATTTTCTAAAAGATTCTCCCTACAATAATCCTAGCTTAGGTCAACACAGGTTATTTATTACACCATCCCCTTCAGTTGGCTCACCGGTTTATTAGGGGAGTCCCAGTCTACTGTGTAATTCTGGAAGGGGCAAAGGGGAGTGTTTTATTCTTGTCCTGCCTCGCGTTTTATTTCCCCTTCCCTTGTAGAGGGAGCGAGGTTATGATATGAATTCCTGAGCAACTGATCGATCCCCTTCTCTTGGCGGAGGGTCCGTTTGCCCGTTGTTCAATCAATACAAACTCGGCCGTGCACGCGCGGTAAGTTGAGAGAAGAACATCTATACAATCAGGTCTATTTTCAAGTTAAGTTGAGAGTAAAATATGTGTCACATCATACAGAGAGTAGTGTATGTAGCTATATGTAACTCAATTATTATATGCCGCAATCAAACGTTCTGTCGCGTCATACAAGTAGAGTTTTGAGTAGATTATCTAAACCAGGGCTGGTGGGCGAATCTTTCTGAGAGTTTCATGACCATCAGTTTGCTCATATACTTTTTAATATTCTCGCATTCCACAGGTTTGCACCCCTGATCTAGACAAACGTAAATAAAATTATTATTATTATTATTATTGAATTATTAAGTGAAATACTATGTATTATAAAAATAATGCCTATTTGACAACTAACATTATTTCTATTTAAATTAAATTTTAATATTATATTTTGATCATAAAATTATGATTAGATCTAACTTGACACTGAGAAATATTCGGATGGGGTCTAAAGGTGATTAGAGGGAGTAGGAGGGGCTGCAAAATAGTATAGATGTATTGCATTTGCTTGTTACCAGGTCTTTAAAACACACGGTAGCTTCGACCCTTTCTGTCAGTGATGAGACACTAAACGTTGATCCTTATTTATCTTCATTTACAAGTGATGTAAATTGATTTTACTGGTAAATGTGACAATATTTGTAAGGCGTATGTCTAGGTAACTTTTCAGCCGTCGCAAAAAAAAGCCATTAAAACGTTTCCCCAAGTTGGCTAGTAATTAAAAATTGAAATATACATTTTATAAAGTGGAGTTGAACTAGGTAGCAAATAATTTGGACTACACTTGAAAAAATGTTTTTAAATGTTTTGCCTTATAGCAATATAGAAATATCCAAGCAATAAATGTAAGAGGAAAAATACTTTTTGTTCGTAACCATTGAATTAGCCTACCTTTTCTATGTATTTATACTCTAAAACAAGTTTGTTGGAGAAACTGGGCAATAACATTGTTAGTTGTGCCCCTAAAATATCATCAATATAGTTAGGGGAGGGGGGGGGGAAGTGTTTGTAATTTCATTTATAGACTTCTTGAATAAGATGATAATAGAAAATCACAATGTGAAGATCTATCTTTAGAAAATTTGTTTGAATTTTAACAGGGTCAAAGCCAAGCACAATATCATTTTCGTCGACCCATCAAGTCATCTATCTGGTTGAGCTGTTTTTTTTATTTATTTAATCGACAAGGGACTAATTTTCTCAGTGGGTGATTGCACTAGAATACCGGTATACCAAGCTAAAGTCTAGTTAGTGTTTATATACACGCTGATAGTAAAGTTCCTGCTGGGAATATTCTGGTCTCAAAACACTTTGAGCTACTCGTGACTCTATAAACCTGGTCTTAACCCCGCAGTAATTGTGACTAGACGGATAAATCCACCTTTAACTTATGTTAACTAGATTAACGAGAAGTGTGTTACTCAACTTTGACCCTTTTTGCTATCCAAACGTTTACAAACTGGAGCAGAACTGTAAAGAGCAGCTCTCAAATTGGCGGGGATCGAGTTGGTCCAAGTTTCGATCACGTTCCTCGAGTTTTAATGCAATTGGGATGTTTGCTGGTTGCTACAGCGCATGCAACTTTTGTTGTTTTTGCCAATTATCGACCTGATCTCCGACTACCTGCGTGCAAAAAAGTAATTCACTCCAAGTTGTATGGGATAGAATAGTTTTTCAGACATTTTGTTTTTAATTGTCGGTCTCGCCAAGACCACAATTAACTTTTTATGAAAGTTGAAAAACGACATCTAGACATGGGATCCAGATCTCGTAATTCTGGCATAGTGCATAGTTTTCTTTAACCACTAAGCTCTCTAGGGTCATTTTTAACTTGCTAGTGCAGGAATAGGTGTAGGTGGAAATATTAAGCTAAGCGTCAGTTAGAATAGATATAGCTTAGTTTGTAACGCATCTACTTACTAACCTATAGTGTATCTGTTCGACTCCCAATAAGGTCGACAGTTTACTAATGGAAAACATTGTTTATTCATGGCTTTCACCTTAGTGAGATATAACAATAAAACTTTACTATTAAAATGGTTTGATTTATTTCTAGTTTATTTTATTCCATCTAAAGTTGTATATTACCTAAACATGAATTTTATATATAATTTTGTTTAGTGATATAGATTTTACCTGTGTTGCGCCTCAAATCCCAAATCCTCGGATTCCAATTCTCCCATTTATTAGCTGGAAACGGATTCTTGTTTAAATCATGATACTTCCCTTATTTTGTTTCTCCATATACGACATTTCACTCTAAACCTACTGTTCGCCCTCACGCGGCATTGTTTTTAATCCTTTAAAACTCGAATTTTTCTTTAGCTCATGCTTCTAAGAAGATTTTTAAAGACAAGTTTCATAGTTAAGTCATCCTTTATGTGGAGAGTTAAAACAAACATAAACATCTACTATATATATAAATTATTACTTGAGATCATATTTTGACTTGCTGCTTTGTGACGGAAGTGGAAACATCTTCATGGACTTTTAAGTGTTGACTACTTGAAGCTGTTTCCAATCACTGTCCCAGTGTCGTGGGGATTTTGCAGCCATTTTACAATTTATGCTTGTACATTGCTATTGTCTTATTTGAGTGTTTTCAGGCCTATCGCCTATTTACCTATTACTATATACGTATGTGGGCCGCTACTAAGGTCTCCGCTCTCGTGTTTCAGGAAGAAGATCGAGTGTATCGGCAAGATGACGCAAATGACCCAGGAGGAGATAATGACCAACAGCAAGACGGTGGTGCAGGGTCTGGAGGCCCTCAAGAACGAGCACAATTCCATACTGAACGGACTGACGTCAAGCCTGGAGCTGGCGTCTGAGCGGGCGCAGCAGGTCAGCGTCGTCGAGGAAAAGACGGGCCTCGTCCAGAAGAGTCTGGACATGATCGAGCTGGGACTTGGAGAGGCGCAGGTCAGTTAATAATATACCTTGACTCAGCTTGAGACAGTTTTCACGTCAAAGGTAACCGGCTCAATTATTGAAAAGGAGTATAACCAGAACGGGTAATAAGACTAGGTGCTAAAAAAATGGTTTTGTTGAAAATAATCCTTTTAATATAAACTGAAAATTGAAAAATGACATCTGGACACGGGAATCGAATCCGGGACCTTTGGCTTAGAACGCCAATGCTCTACCACTGAGCTATCCAGTAGTAGTCCCGTGCCCAGGGTCATTATTCACTCATATTTTAAGACAGAGTCTATGATGGACGTGCGGAAATCATCAGCTTTATTCATGAGCCATCAGATAACGCAGCCATCTTCGACTCGGTAGTTGGCTTGTTACTGCCACTCGTACAATTTTTATAACTGTACGGATAATATTAAGAATCAAATAGCCGAAGATATTATTAATTTTAGAGAGGAATTCACCATCTAGATATCATATTCTAGCGGTAGAGCATTGGCGTTTGATTTTTAAAATAAAGCTTTAATGAAAATGAGTTTTTCCTCCAAATATTTTGTTTTAAAGAGATGTGTTAAGAACTCTACATTCTATAATATTATTTAAGGCACCGCCTTGTGAAAAGGAGATATCCTCACTCTGTAGTATTTCTTATGGGATATTTCAAAACCTTTATTGTATTAAAAATAATTGTTGTGCCCCTAAAGATTTAATTTGTTTGATGAAAGATGGTTTTATACTCATACAGTAAACTCGCGATTATCCCAGCCCCGCTTATCCGAGGCACTCATTCTGTCAAAGTATCCAATTTTAACACAATTTATACGATAGTTAAATATTTTATACAATAGGTACAATATACAATTGGTAATGTAATTTGTTTTAATACATTAATAATTTGAAATTTACAAACCATGTACACAAATGCAGTACATTCTAGTGATTTATAACCTGTACATCCTACACGCTCCGTATTATCCGAGGTAGGCTCGATCCCAATTACCTCGGTTAGTCGCAAGTCTACTGTAATAGTTTCCTTTGATCACATAACTGTGATTAATTGTGTTCAACGTCTTTTAAATTGAGCTAATTCTAACTTTTCATACAACTTTTTAAAACTATAAAACTTAAAACTTTTAATTCAATAGGGTCATTTTGATTATATCTTTCACCTCGATTTTGACATGAACCATATTTTGAAATAACAAACCACTTTATAAGTAACGCGAGATTTCTAAACTTTAGTGAATCGTCTCAGCACTCTGGTAATTGGTTCAGTGCTCTAGTGGTTGGTTCAGCTCTTTGGTAGTTGGTTCAGCGCTCTGGTAGTTGGCTCAGTACTCTAGTGGGTGGTTCAGCTCTCTGGTAGTTGGTTCAGCGCTCTGGGGAGGGGAGGAGGGTGGGTTCAGTGCTCTTGATGGTGATTCCTCTAGAAGCTAAGCTATTTAAAAATGCAGTATAAAACACTTCTTAAAAAAAGATTCCAAGGCGCGTTTTATTTCCCACAAACTGGCAGATTTGGCTCAGCGTTAATGTATTTGAGTCCGACACTGGAGCAGGCCCGCCATGAGAGGGGGACTATTGGTACCATGGTACCGGGCCCGGGCCCGTGATCCACATCCACAAGCTTAGAAAAAATGTAGAAGATGAAAAAAATTACAAAATAAATATGAATGATAAACAATAAAATGCCTATCAACACTAAAGAACAGTGCACGTCCAGCCCACGAGATGGGATTTCCTCTAGTGCGATTTTTCACAATTACATTATTGGTTCGGTCCAGTCTTGTCCTTCGTTTACAAGTGTCTGGAATTCTCACGGATTCTATTATTTTTGACCTGAAACTAAACTTGACACACAAAGAATGTCAGGCAGTAAATTAAATTAAATTAAAATGCTTCATCATATGCATAAATTCCAGTGTTCAGTTAAGTTACACATTAATTTTTGTGCATGATTTGTCATTTATAAAAATGACACGGACAGTAAAGTTTTTAAAAAAATATCCAAACTAAAGTCAAGCATTGGTGTAGGAACAGTTAGAAGGGTGCATTCCCCCTCTGGAAGGAAATGCCCTCCTCCCCTTATTCCCTCGACTGGAATAAACTTGCCCCCTTTTAGATTTATCTCACTCCCCTCTGATATTATCGAACGCAAAGCTGAAAGATGACTTTGTATTACCAAATAACTTCTAGAGACATCCAATTTTCAAAAAATTTGTTTGGAGAAGACCACTCTAACCCTATTCTAGAAATATCCAATCATCAAAATTGCCAGGAGAAGATTATTCAAAATATCTTCTGAGAGCATCCAATTTTTCAAAATTTGTTGGGAGAGGCCCACTCTAAATAGTTTCAAGAGACATTTAATTTTCAAAGATTTTCCAGTCACTCAATTTTCAAAAGTTTTCTGGTGGAAGACTACTTAATAGCTTCTATAAGAGGCATCTAATTCTAGGTGAAGACCACCTTAGATAGCTTCTAGAAGGAATTTAAATTTCAAAAGGTTTGTGGTGAATGACCATTCCAAATATATTGTAGAAAAATTTAATATTAAAAAAAAAATTACGAAGGAGACAGTAAATATTTTCTAGACATTTTCTTGGGGAGAGTTCATAGGCCCTTCAATATTTTTCTAACTTCCCCCTAGATATATAAGGTTTTGCAGTCACTGAAGTTGAATATTACCAAGAGAGGGGGCCCGTGTTTTCCCCCTGGTACCGGGCCCGGTTTGAGCTTCTGGGGGGCCTGCACAGGAGTCATGGGTTTAGATATTGATTGTGATTTTATCATATCATTAATGTTTTCCCATCAGTCGATTCCTGGTGCATGATCCAACAATACGCTGTCTTCATCGGGTGTCCTCAGGTTGGTAGTTAGAGGATATCCTGAATGGTCAGAGTGGTGTACAGCACCAAAAATACGACGCATACAAAATATTTGTAATGTTATTGAACTTGTTTGTTGAGTCTAAAAATATTATTTCTCTCCCCTAGGTTTGTTATTTTGGTTAAAAACCCCAGAAAATAATTATTTTACATTTTAGACTATCTTGAGAACCTTTTGACATACTAGCTCAAAACACACTTTCCTTGTAGGTCTTTATTTCAAACAGAACATCCTTTTATTGCCCTTATATGAATTCTAACGAAATTAGTAGGTCCTACGCTGTAATATATAACATATAACTAAGGGAAGTTTGTAAAATAATTCTTATACCCCTCAAACCAAAGCTCGTTCGTGAGGCTTGGGTCTACATTCTTTGGAGATTCAATCATCATCTCGAAAGCCATGCATCGAGAAAAACAACCAGGGCCATATGTTTTCGTCATCAGTTTGTGGTAATCCACCTGGTTTTAAATTGCTGGTTGGTTGGGGGAGAGTGGGGGATCGTATCTTTGCTCTGGAGGTTTGCATTAGTCATCCAAGTATCAGGGCCATGTAGGTCAGGTTTGGGGTCTAAAAGTATTCTACACATCACACTAGTAGGCCAATAGGCTACTCTCGCACACACCATCAATGGAACAATGGCTTTCTGACCCAGACCTAGACCTTAAAAAAAGTGTGATGAGGATGTAAATATAATTCCACGGTTAAATACCATTTGTCCAACTTGATGCCTTTCCAGTTAAATATCTTACATAACTACATCAAAAGTTGGTCTTTTAACTAGACTTAGTGAATTAATTATATTGACATAATCTCCAAGCATTTTTACCAAACCATAATTTTTAAAAACAATTTAATTGTCTTAAGTGGTTTTCTTATTCAAAGACAAATGTTTTATTTATGTTTTATTTTCATTAAAATATTGATATAGTTCTCAAAATGGATTGTTCGCTTATAATATTTTGCACTTTAAACTGAACCGGTGAAGTGCTAAAAAAAACAAAAAAAAAATTTTTAGTCTTATTCCTCCCGAGGTAAGAAAATCACCAGCTTGGACTATAATTGTGTGTAATCAATTTTAGAGCTTACGTTTGCGTGATGCTCGAAGGTTGGTAACTTGCTATTGATTTGTTAGCGGACTGCTGGTTACTTGTATCAATACCTTGAAACATTTCGCAGAAATTAAGTATCTTTGTCAGTGACGTATTTTGTTATGTATGAATATTTAAAAGAATCGACTCACTTATTTTGACAGGGACAACCTTTTAATTTAATTTGATTGATTGCTAATTGCAATAATTTTTAGATAAATCTGGTATTTTTAAGGCATAGATAACTATTCATGGTTGGCTACAGTTTAGCATTCAGCCAACTTTTTTTTTTTTATAAACGGCTCAGTCATTATCTTTAGTTAAATTATGTGCTAGATGCAAATGAATGGATTGATGGCTGTAGATTATTGCATTTAAATCTCTTCTAGTGTCTTATTGGGAGAAATTTTGAAGTATCACCTCTGACACCAATAATGTCTCAAGCTAAAATAGATTCTAATTTTTAATTAGTGAAGACATTTTAAGAACGAATTTTATGTATTCTTTTTAAAGCAGGGGTCGGCAATATTTTTGTGGCCCGATCGACCTTTATATTTATCAAAGGTCCTGCCTGCGATCACCCTTCGTTTCCCCACTCTACTTTTAATTATCTTTTTTTTTATACATCTTATATTTATTCTTTAATTTCAATATTTACTCCATTACTTATATCCATGGCTTTATATAAAATAAACAAAATGTACCCTCTGTTTACCCTGAAATATCAATCTTACCTTGACGAAATACACTATGACCCTATCTTACAAGCTGCACCATAGTGGAACTAAGCAAGGTAGCATTCTTACCTTGATGAAATACACTATGACCCTATCTTACAAGCTGCACCATAGTGGAACTAAGCAAGGTAGCAGTCTTACCTTGACGGATTATACTATAGCTCTATCTTATAAGCTGCACCAAAGTGGAACTAAGCAAGGTAGCATACCTTGACGGATTATACTATAGCTCTATCTTACAAGATGCAACATAGTACATAATAACCAGCTTCGATGGCCGCATGGTCACACGCGCTACTCTCGTGTTGGACTAGACTGCCGAAGACGGGGAGATCGGGGTTCGGTCCCGGTCGGGTGAACTGAGGGTGTTTTTTCCTAAATAATTTTCCACTCTCCCTCCACGCAAATTCGTGCGTACTTCCTCTAAATTAAACCTTCATAATCCCTAACATTAGTGTACCTACATAGGTGTGTAACCTGAACAGGTCGTAAGACGCGGTGCTAAATATATATATAATACAATAACTCGTCAAGGTAGGGTTGCTATCTTTCAGGGTAAACTGAGTGTCGACACTGTGTGTCCAGCTTGCCACATGTGCTATATCAGCAGAGCCGCTTGCGCTATATCAGCAGAGCCGCTTGCGCTATATCAGCAGAGCCGCGTGCGCTATATCAGCAGAGCCGCGTGCGCTATATCAGCAGAGCCGCATGCGCTTTCCTAACAGATATATCGAGATTTGACGCTCAAACTGCTCGGTATTGAATAAACCCACCTCCCCAACGATCTGTCCCGCAGGCCATACAACATGATAGGGGGGGTCATGGTATCGATTTCTGTGCGGCGTCCATGTCTTCTTGCCGGCGGCCGTTTGGTTTGGAGGTCAGGCTTTAGGCCCCACGGGCGCCGACTTATTGATCGGGTCCCATCCTGTTCATTATGTAACTCCGCCACGTCTTATTGGCTCTTTCTACTCGGGATATCGCTGCGTTCCAAACAACGTGCGGGCTGGGTAGCGCATGATCCCCCACTTTGTAGCTAGCCCTACATTCTACTCGGGTCCATTGTCCGCCCTATTTCCATAGAGGATTAGGAGTCCCTGGTTCAATCCTGGGTGAAAGTGTACTAAATAACACCATTTCTGGCACAAGGTCTAGGTGTATTGTCAGTGTTTCTATTCTAGTTTGCCCAAGTTGTTAGTAGTTTTATGATCCTAGTATCCTATTTTATTAGTAGTAACTACAGCCTTAAATCTATCTTTTGTATTTGAATGTAAGAATGGGATAAATACTAGGACCGGCTTGTTTTAATACTTGTGAATCTTTATAGATGGTATTTTTTGTTTAAAATAAAGAAAACCATGTTGATTTAGCTCGATTCATTTGAAAACACGGAACAAACTATTAAAATAATGCAAATGATTTTGGTCAAAAACAAATTAATTTCCATTTAGAAAGCGTTTATCGTAAAATTCCCAAGTACCATTTCGCGTTTCCCAAAATATGTTTATTCCATGTGGTTAAAAGTACAAGTAGCCCCATGGCTTCTTTGGTGCTGACTGACAGCTCACAGCTGACAGCTGACGGCTTTGAAAAGCTACCAGACCAAATTATGTATCCATACGCCGAACCATATGATCTGCAAAAAACATGTGTTTAGCAGCTGTCACTTCTAACAGTCAAAATTTAGGTATATACCTAAATGTTGACTGTCAAAAGTCAGTTGTGAACTGTCAGTCAGCACCAAAGAAGCCATGGGGCTACTTTGTAGTCACTTGTAGGAACTCTGGTGCAGGGAGGTTTGTATTTTGTTTCTTTGGGTTTATTGTGGTAGTTTCACGTAATTTCTACTGTAATAAATACACACGTACATATCTTTGTGTCTTGATTAGCCTACGGACACGAAATCTACTAATCGATAGTGTTAACTTTTTTTTCCACAACAAGATTAGTTACACAATACGTATAATTTCGGGACAGCAGTAAATTTAACGTAGTCTAAGGTAAACGTACAGTAGGATTTGATTTTGAAGTAAAGAAAAAAAAAACATTTTGAAATATTATTGGGTATTGATATCAAAGTGACTGATGCAGATAGCATGAATTGGCGTATGAATACCTAAAATCAAATCTAGTAACATTTATAGGTGCCAAATAATGTTCTTCTTATGAAAATTGGACTGTAAGTTAAAAGGTTCCCATTCATATTTAAAAATGAAAACATCACGAAATGTTGACGTAACGATAACGTAATGAAAGTGCTGTCCAAGGGGAAACGCTCACTACTTTACGTGATACTGCCAGCCAATTATGTTGTGTGTTTGGGTACACCTCACATGTGCTAGGGGCGCCACTGTTGGTGGTTCTACCTTTGAGGGCCCTTGTATGAAGTCTTTACGGGAGATGGCATGGAACTATTTAGCAATGAATCTTCCTTGAAGCATTTTAATGTTTAAAAATAAATAGTTGGGGCTATGATTGCTATGAATTTTATAAATCTATAACTAGCTACTAGCCTAGGCATTGGGAGAAAGTACAAAAATACATTATTAATGACAGGAAAAGGGGAGGATGGAGGGTTGAACACCCAGAACATCCCCCATCCTCGCTACGGCCTGCCGGATAGTATCCAAGTTTATTTTTGAGGTTGCCGTAATTTAATGTTAGCCTTAGCCACCCAACCGAAAACTTACCTACATCCTTGCTCGTATTTATTTATTTATTTATAATAGGCCTACTTAACAATAAAAACATTATAACTAACTTGTTTGGTTAAAACATGTTTAATTTATTTTTTCTGAACAATCATTGTAACTTTGTGCTCAACAAATGACACCAGAAATGTTAACTGTGGTCTTCACTGAGTGTATGCTGGACGTGACCGTGAAGGACACACAAACACTTGCTAAATTTAGGAAAACCTACCTTACACAGCTGAGTAGGTCTGTTATTTACAATAAAAATAGAGTTTTTGTTGATTTACTTTAATACTTATCGAGCATTGGATTAGAACTTTGTCTATTATAACCACTATTATAACTATTATAACATCTACACTTCTAAACTCTTGTCTTTATAAGATGTTCCCTCTTTCCCCAGAGGGGAAAAAAAAGGTAACTTGCTTGCCCTGAGGCGGGTGGTAAATTGTGTGTGAAATGTCAGGCCGCCATCGATCATATCAGCAAGAGCGACTCCAAATTACCCTCCATCTACGAGGGAGGGTTAACACCCCAACCCCTCGCTCCATCTTGCCAACCAAGTCGGACACTTCACCATGGTGATTTATGCTCACTTGTCGCCGTCAATATGCGGCTCACGGTGCGTCGAAGAAAATACTTGCTGAAAGCTCAACATCTTTTCAGCGGTTTCTCGCAATGTCCCCTGATCCGCTAACATAATATCACTCTCGTCTTTTCCTCCTCGCAGTTTCCACGTGTGCCGCCTTGTGTTTTACCTTCAAACGCAACAGTCGGACAGACATAAAAGTGATCAAATTTGGGTGGATCATGAAAATTCGGGAATAGGTGTGAATTTCATAAAAGATTATTTAATCTTTTTAAGGTCAACGAATTGTTTTTAAAAACTGTGGCCAATTCAAACATTAATATTACCATTTTTTTTTACTATGAAAAGACAAAATTTTAAGTAGGATTAACTTCAAGACTCGTATACGAGAATTCCTTTTTTTTTTTAAAAGAGACATGTAGATAGTTCCGAAAAGCTTGTTTCTCGCGTGTCACCGCGTCAAGTGAAAACAAATTTTAACTCCACCTTGTTTTGAACAAATTGCTTTCACAGAAGTAGTAGGGTATCTTCAGACGCACAATAATTGACTAGCTATCAGCAGATGACTTACAAACTAACCTAAGATCAGACAACATTAAACATCAATTTCAATAATCATACACTTTCTTCCATGCACAGGGGAGAAGCTAGCATGATTTTTAAAGGAACTATCTAATTATCCTATAAACAGGCTTAGTTAAAATAATATGTTCCTAATAATAATAAACACAAATAAAATAGTCCAGATATAAATCTTGAAATAAACATTTTACTTGGACACTGAAAATTAGGGTCATTTTAAAATCTAATTTGGCGCGCACAAACCACGGTCTGTTGAGATTAGTCGTCTTCAGCTAACTATAGAGATCAGAGTTGTGTTGTGTTTATCTACGTGCTGGCACAATAGTGCTTTGTGTGTGACAGTTTTAAATTTGTGCCTGGCTTGGTTAAAAATAAAAAATAAACTAAAGTTTAAATTTAAAAAAATTGTGACAATAAGTGGGATAAAAAAAAGTAAGGTTGTAGCATGTAGTTGCGGTAATATGCCTGCTGAACAAACCAAAAAGGAAAGCAAGGAAGGTCTGGACCAAACATTGGTTCCTACGACGTGACAAATTCTCGCATATGCGGTCACTCAAAGAGCTTCAGGACAGCAATCCTGATGACTACAAGAACTACCTCATGGTTGGATGAACCGAATCCAACGTGGAATTAGAAACTCGTGGTGAAGCGTACGTCTACACATGCGTGGCCACAATCTGTTGAACCGTCGACGTCGAACTCCACACATGCTCAGAATAAGGAAAAAATGGTCTGACATCAGTCAATGGTTTTCTAACTCAATCTGACAAACTTTTGTTTGACAAACATCATCCAACTTTGGTCTGAAGACCCCACACACGCTCAGATATTCGATCCCATAAGACTAAAAATAGGTTTTTCAAACAATGGTCTGAGCGTCTGTGGGTACCCTATCTTTGCCGGTGCACAATTTACAAATATAGTGAGTGATATCATTACAGTTGATTTCGGTTAGAGATATGTTTTATTGAGTTATGATCTTAATATTTTATCCTAACAACTTAAGGATTCTCACAATATAATCTTATACCAAAGTCTCTGAAAATGTGATGAGTACATTCTTATTAGTAGATTTGTATTCCTCAGGTTTGGTCAAATCCCTTAATAGCTCAGTTGATAGAGGGATGGTACATTAAGACAAGATTTGAGTCCTTGTACGGGTATATTTTTTCAAATGCGTCACCTAAATTGTTTATTACTGAACATTACGGAAATAACAAGTCGGATAGTAGTTGTTTTTCTGAAAAAAATACCACTTGGCCAAAAATGTATGTTTCTTGGTTCGGATTGTCTGATTAGCTAATGGCGATCATGGAATTTCGTGGAATTAATCACAAGTGAGGTGTCGAGCTTGCAATAAACTGTATAGCCTTTGACTGGGAGGTCAAATTTCAAATATAGACCCTTTTTTCCCCTCGTGTGATTTAACTCTTGGTTGCCTATCATTTCTCCGTACTAATAAAGTCCCACTTCCTCAAAAAACTACCCTCTTCATCCATACCCCTCAGGTTAAGTCGTGAGTAACCACGGTGTTATGCTGGACACTCAGCAAAACAAAGCATTGGAGGGAAGAGATATTGCAGTCTTTTCCCACACTTGGCAGCACGTACACGAACTGTGATCAAGATTGTACACTGTTGGGAGGGCTGGCGCATACGCCCTCAAAACACCGAAACATGGCTATGTGAGCTTTCTGAACAATGACACCTGGACATGGGAATCGAACCTTGGCTTAGTACACCAATGCTCTAACCACTGAGCTATCCAGGAATCGTCCCGTGCTCAGGCCCATTCTTCACTCATATTTGATGGATGTGCGGAAATTGTCGGCTACAAATATGTGATTTTATTAGGATCACGAGCTATCAGATAACGCAGCCATCTGCGACTCGGTAGTTGACTTATTGCTACCACTTGTACAATTATTATAATTGTAAGAGATTGCATATTTAAGAATCATCGGTCCCGGCACAGATTTATCTGAATGCCAAACCCTTACTTCACCTCTGACAAGATGTGTATTAATCACAACTTGTGAATGTGAGGAATGCCAGGCCTCCACCGTGGTTCGGATCCCACGTTAAACTGTAGGTCCTCCATTTCATCTCACAATCACCCTACCATTGCACATTAGCGTAAGTGCGTATAACCAGAACGGGTAGTAAGACGCGGTGCTAATAATAATAATAATAATAATTTAAGAATCAAAAAGCCAAAGCTTTTATTTATGTTTTTAGTGAGGCTTACTCCATACAAATATCGTATTCTGAAAATTGAAAGCTCAGTGATTGGAGCATTGGCGTACTAAGCCAAAGGTCCCGGGTTCAATTCCCGTGTCCAGGTGTCATTTTTCAATTTTCAGAATATGATATCTAGAATATAGTAATCCTCATTAAAAGCATGAATAATAGTTTAGGCTATTTGATTCTATGTGAGCTTTGTTATGCTTTGTTTTGGTGTGCCCCCAACCTTAGTAATGTGTATTTTATTCTTCACAGCTGATGCTAGTGGGTTGCAACTACCAGTATATTCCTTGCACATTGTACGCCGTGATAGTGAAACATCGAAACCGGTCCTTTTCATTCGACGAGAGAGTTCATTAGACGTGTTTTTGTTTGTGCGTGATGAGGAACCTCAAGTACGCGTCCTCGACTCTTGCCTCCCCAGCGTCTAGTGGCGTCTCACGAACCACCAGGGCGGTACTTGTGTGTCTATCTCAGGGGCAAGATCGTTAACAGGATGCTAGTCTCGCTCATGGGGAAATGTGGGAAATCTAGAAATAGCAGATAACTTAAAACTGACAGGGAAATGGGAGGTGCTTTTAAATTATTATTTTTAGCACCGCGTCTTACTACTTGTTCAGGTTTTACGCATATGTAGGCCTATTAATTACACTGTTGTGTTAGAATGAGTAAGGTTGAATTTATATAAAGTGTGCCCGCATTTGCGTGAAGGGAGAGTGGAAAACCATCTAGGGAAAAACCTTCAGTACACCCGACTGGGATTTAAACCTTGATCTTCTCGTCATCGCCAGTCCAGACTATTGTGAGAGTGACGTCTTAGACCATTCACCCACTGAAGCAGAGTAAATACATTAAAGTGGTTTTAATATAAAAGTTTGTTAATTAAGAACGTACAAATAGTTTCCCAACAAATAAAAACTAAACATATTTCAACATTCCCTTGTACACCTTTAAAGGAAGAATATGGATTAAAGGAAAAATATGGATTAAAGGAAAATCGTTAAAATTTTACCATAGAGAAGATAATTGAGAGAATATAAAACCCTAGTTCAACTGGACGACATTGAATATTGGTTTGCCATGTCAAGAGTCGGCTACACTATCCTAGCCTTCCATTTTTTTTACTTATTAATCTTCAAGTAGGAAAGATGTGGCCTCAATTTTTCAATCAGCAATATTATAGGCCTACAAGATTAGACTTCGCACAAAAGTTTCATTTTATTGGCCACATTGATCATAAATAATCACTTTTTCCTCCTTTCCTTTTTCTAGCATTTCTTTTATTTACTTTTGCAGACTTTAGTCGGATCCTTATTGCTACTGTCCATCACTGTCCATGTGTGCGTGTGTGAGACAGATCCCCTCCCCCCCGTAGCCCCAAAAGGCCGCATCAAGATTCCAATATCAACTCATCTTTTTTTATTTCATTTACAGGCCATCTATTTCGCTCTGCTCATCTTATTGCTTCACACACTGAGTCTTTTTCTCTGCAGCTTCTTTGATTTGCCTTTTGTTCTGTTTTACATCATATCTTCAAACAGTTTTACTTTTGCCTTTATATTTTCTCCGCAGGTGTTCATTTATCATACGTTTCTATCTTTTTTTTCTTATTTAATCCAAACATAAATTGGTTTTCTTTTATCTTGTTTTATTGCACTTCATATTGTCGTATTATTCTTGGTAAGAAAAGGGCGCAGTCTAAACATTACAATATTTCACATTAAATATGGGAAACCTGGAAATGTCAGGGAACTTATTACTATCAGAAAAACCAAGGAAGTTTGTAATTGGTCAAGGAAAATGCATTCTTTACTGCATATTATTTAAGCGCGGTTTTTAATTAGGTTGGTAGTTTTTTTAGTGTGTTCAAATATTATTTATATCAAATATTTATTTGTTTTCATATCATTCTTATAAATTTCGAAAAGTTCTTTAAACAGGAAAATTTTAATTTTTGAATCGGGGAAAAGTCAGGGATTCTCTCTCTGCAATTTCTTGGTGACTTGATTATATATTTATGTGTATATATGGGATTTATAAAATATTTTTGCTATTAAATATTGATGTATTGACCTAGTGTAAGCTTTATTTTTTACTTTTCCTATAAAGAAAGTATTGTGATCGGGAAAAATTACTATCGATGAATATTGATTACTATGATGAATATTGACGTTTTGTTTGCCCCGAATACAAAAAAGGCATGTCTTTAAAATTATTTTGGAATTTCTTTGGGGCCACAGCCGAAAATGTTTAGTGGATTTTGCTTGGACTTGATATTAGCTATCACTTCGGAGTATTTTATTTTCATTATTTGATTCTAACCCTCAGATTAAGTAGTTTACTGATAACTGATTTTTGAAAATCAGAATATTGTTGAGAATGTTTTGTTGTTGTTTAAAATAAATAAAATATCTGGGGAATATTTTATGTGAAAAATAGCATTATATTCTTGTGGTTTTGGCCGAGGGGGGGGTGGTTCAGGGGATATTAGTCTAATAAATGGTAGGCTTAGTTTACTAAAGATAGAGTTTTAGTAAATTAAAAAATTTCCTAAAATGTCTTTAACGTTTTGGAGTTTATCTAAAATCATTCAAAGGTAGTTTATTGATGATGTATTTTTTGAACACTTTGTCACTAAGTATAATAGTCTTATGAGAAAATATGTACGGTTGGGATGTATCATATATATTTTTTATTTTCACTTTTATAATTTTCTCTCTTGAAGTAGACAAGTCTTGACGATGGGGATTATCTCATCTCTGCGACCACTTCGATCCTTGTCTGTCTTTTTATTAGTTTCATCCCTGACCGTAGCGTCCTCTCCTCCGCAAACAATCCCCCTCAAGAGCGGTCAAGGGTGTTTTTGTTTGATGGGGGACAAGCGCCGAATCTTTTTCTTTCCCTTCTTTTTTTTCACTTGTTGATATTTGGATTTACTATAGGATTGCGAGTAAAACAGTTGATCGAATCCTCAACAAGTTTTCACTGTTCTTCGAGTTTGATGATTTTAACTTAGTTTTGTCGCTGACTAAAAATAGAGATTAGAATCTGCGTCAGTGGAGCACCAATTCACACGCCAGCAGAAAAAAAAGTGTGTAGGTCCACGATGCTGTGCAACGCAAACTAGAAACAGTCTATTATTAATATGTTTTATTTTTTAGTGGATATAAACATATAATTTAGATTTTTGTCACGGTAGCTGTGTCGTGATACTACTCACTACATCTATATACACGATTCCCAATAAACGAGGGCTTTCAAAAATAAACCAACAGACTAGAAATATGTAACACATTAATTTAATTTGTTTAGCTACAGGGATATCCGAGAAAACACTTTGAAGGCATTACTTTCGAAGCGACCATTCCACGTCAAACTCAAATCGTCTTGTTCTATATACCAACTTAACAAAAGTGAATTTTATGAAGAAGAAAAAAAAAATCTCTATTCAATCAAAGTTGTCTGTAAAATCGGGAATTCCTTTTAGAAGGTTTGGAAAGTTCATATAATTCTCTAGTATGAAAATAGTGACGTCGGAACACTTTCATGCAAATAATGATCATAATGTTGTTTACTGGAAGTGTACAAAATACATTGTTGCTCGACAGGACAGAACATACGTTGCGTGTGTATCGAGCCTGCCAATCACAGACTCCGCGCGGGTGATCTGATTGGAAACAATAGCCGCTGATTGGCTGGCGAGACCAGCGCGCTTTCATCGCCTCATTCGATTAGTGCCTTGTGTGCTTGTGGAATATTCAATAACGAGGGTATCACCTGCTGTGCCCCAATATAGGCTGCAATACGCGGTAATCATGCTCTCTCCACAAGACAATATAAATATTCGATAGATTTAACAACTGCAAGCTATCATTTGGGAATCAAGAGACTCAATTCTGGAACACAAGCACTACTAAACTATAGTAGGGTTCTGAGTAGTTTGGAAAATACAAACATATATTTGCTGTCAACTATGATCACATATTAGGGTTATTTTATAGGCATTACTATATATGGCAGAGGGCCCCAGACATAAAGCTACAAACCATAAACTAACTTTCGCGGGGCAAATTAATCTGCAGCTAGCGATAGAAATAGAAAGTTGGTATAACCTAATATATAACGATATTATTTTTACTTTCACAATTCATTGCAATCAATAAAACTCATTTTAAAAAAATCTCTTGAAAACTTGACCCTTTATACGACTGTTTTTTTTCTTTAGCTCACTGTATAAGTTACTTGAAAAATAAATGTATATATATATATATAACTTAAATAACGTTTTTAAAGATTTA
>CABFWO010003422.1:9426-31531 GCA_902155825.1 Timema genevievae
AGCCGTTGGGCCATGATAGTGAACTTTCCTTCGTTCTTGTTTATATTTAATTGTATTTATGAATTGTTCCCTTAGGCATAGTTGTTTATATTCAGGCGTGACATGGGAGATACTGGGCTTGTAGGAAATAATCAATAAAGATCCCTTGTGATTACTCTTCTATTTGTACAATTAGACACTGACTGCCCGTGATAGATGATTAGGGGCTTAGGTTGTTCTAGTGAGGGAATAAGCCCGCGGGGTAGGAGGGTGCAGTAACTATGAACATTTTCTAGCTCAGTCAAAGTATTTCCCCTCATAAGAACTATGTTTGTTCAAAATACATTTATGAGAAGTAAAATTGTGTGTTTGAAGATTATAAATTAGTGAACAAATTTTAGGAAATATATGTGTTCAAAATACAGTAAAATTAAAAAAAGTAAAGCGTTCCCGCTTGCCGCTATTTGATTATTTTAGCTGATAAACTCACTTTGGAAAAAGCTAAGTCTAGTAGTTAAAAAAGATTTTTAAAAAAAGCTAAAAACAAGCTACATCGCTACTCTGTTTCTACACACCATGCGAAAAATTACAAATTTCCCCGGGAGTCGCGCCACTAGCGTTGGCGCACGATTCTTTTGCGCCAGAAGCTTGTTGCACAGGATATTCAAGCACAGCCTCTAAAATCTAAATAAACGCGTGACAAAGGTAATTTAGTCCTCGACTAAGATTCTCTGACACCATTTTGTTAATGAAACTCTATTCGACAGCAAGAATCAGAATATATGGTACAAAAACGAACCTAATGACGTGAACAACAAATTAGGTTGTAGATGGGTGTGAAATTTGGATTCGTACCACAGGCACTGGCACGGTACGGAAGCCACAAGCCGGATTGAACTGATGAGGACAAAAACCAGCTCACCGGGGAGATAAAAGAGCTACGCGACCAATAAAAAAAATACAATCGAGCAATGCCAAGAGTGAAGGCAGCGAAATCACGGCCGATTTCAACAACTACTTTGTGATCTGAGTTATCTCGTGTGGATCAAATGGGAGTTATTTTGGGCCAAAAATTAGCAGTACAGCAAAAAATATGTCTGTGTGTGTGTGGGTGTGGGTGTGCGCGCGCGTGCACGCACATCTTACTAAAAAAAATCAGAAAAATTCAAGCTATACTAAATTTTAATGTCTTCACTTCCGTTTAATTTATCTCAAGGACGTTAACACCAGAATCATCAAATTAATTTTTCATTTAATTAAAGTATTTAACATGCACTTTCAGCACTGACTGATTATATTAGCACACGACTTATAAACTAACTTAATTCTAGAACAGATACAACATCCAGCCCCCGGCTTTTAATTTATCATTGTGAAAGTGGAGACTCACATCTTAACAATGATACCTTTTTCGATCATGCCAAGAATTGAACCCAGGCCCCTTAGCTCATTAGAAAGATAAGGTGTCAGATAACAGGCGTGACAAACTCGTTTGGTCATAAGGCGACACAATGAAACTTGAAAATACTGAAGGGGCCGCATTATAGAAAATTCAATATTATCACCATCTTAGATTAAGATTAGCCCTACTCAGTTTTTAAAGCATTACTACAAAAAGAAAATTGAGTTTATATAACTTTTAAGATTTAATTTCTATTTTTTGCCCAGAAATTTGAAAACAAAATCGCAGCAAGGGTTTGAGTTTTAGGCTTTAAATCTTGTGTTGAAAGTCAAGATAAATGATGACAAATGCATGTTCTCAAGCAATTATGTTTCTGGTATTTGTTAATTTCTATACGAGAAAACACCTGTACATACATTAATGTGCTGCCAAACACTGGAAGCAAACTTAATTTTTGGTGAATAAAGAATAAACTTCTGTACACCAACCCCCTTGCTGGATTTCCCCAAATAATAGTAAATTTCCCAATTCCATAATCCAAAATGTCTTTCCACAAATATTATAAAAAGATGAATCGGGCAACATTGTATGTTGATTCCAAAGGCCCGAGGGCCGTACAGAATCATAAACAGAGCCGCATGATTGATATTCCTGGACTACAGCGCTTATTGGCTGAATGTGTCACTAACGTCGGTGGTGTGGGGTACCTTTGATCACAAACTGTTTTTATGAACGCGATGCCTACCCTAGGGGATACCATCTCATCGCTTTCAATCTCACACCAAATACGTCCGTCAACAAGACAGCGTATTAGGATTTGAAGAGGCATGGATCTCTGAGCATCGACGTGAGCTTTACCCGGGCAATCATCGAAACCGTATCTTGTGATCTTGTATCGTGTGCTGCGAGTTTGCCAACATCAGCACTATCGACAAATACAGAAACGTGATGGCCGATTTTTGAAGTTAATATAAGTGACGTCCCGACTCTTTACCCCGTCATTTAAACCATGGACGTCATTATTATTTTAAGGGTACCGGTAGTTTACTTATGACAAATTTTAGAAAATTAAAATTTTTCGAAAATGCCTAAAGATTTAGTTCAAAATGGGTATCTGGAAATAGTTTTTCATGACAAATAAATAAAATGTAATAAATTTGAGGATAGTTTACAGATAACTTATTTTTGAAAATGATTTTTTTTTTGCAAATTAATGAAGTGTTTATTGTCTAATTTACATTAAATTTTTACTTTTTTAGCTTTTGGAAGGAGACGAACTTCATTTAAAATAAATAAGGTGGGCATATGGTGTAAAAGTTTGGGAACTTCTGAATTGATAAATTACATTTTAGAAAACATTATAGAAAATATGAAATTTAAGTAAGAGCGTAATTTAATATTAGATAAGACTTGGATAAGAAATATTTAATTTAAAGGATGTTCAATTTAAAAAAGATATAAATTATTGAACTATATAAATTGTAATACATTAGAAAAAGATTGATTAGTAAAAAAAATAGACACAGTAAAATGATAAGGAACGAATTATTTTTTTTGCACCGCATCTTACTACCCGTTCGGGTTATACGCTTATGTACTAATTATACTAATGGTTTTAGGGATTAGGAAGTTTATATTTATAGGAGTGTACCCATATTTTTGGGGCGGGAGAATGGAAAACTAGTTTGGAAAAAAAACTCCCAGCACACCCGACCGAGATTCAAACTTCGATCTCCCCGTGATCGGCAGTCTAGTTTAACACGAGAGTAGTGCGTTAGACCATGCGGCCACCGAAGCTGGTGAATTGAAATATGTACGACATTAAGACTATGATTTTTTTTAATAGTAGTTAAATGAAAAGCCTGATAAAATAAATAAGAAAAATAAACAGAAAATAGCTTTATTCTAACATAGAAAGGATATTTTTTTTAATATGAAGCAATTTCATTATATCACATAGGATAAGCATCCGTGAGCCAATTTTTTTTTCCACGACCGTATCTTACTTAAAGCCCTCTCAAGTTATACGCATGTATGACCAATTACTCTATTTGGGGCAGGGATGAAGATGGAAGCATTTTAGGGGTAATCTCCCCCGCATATGCGTGGAAGGAGAGTGGGAACAGACCACCCTCAGTAGACCAGATCGGGATTGGAACCCCTATCTCTCCGTCATCAGAAGGCCAGTCTAACACGAGATTGACGTCTTGGAACGCTCGACCCCTGAAGCGGGTAATTTGTCAGTTAACAGGTAAAAACCCGCCTCAGTGGCGTAGTTGGCTAACGCGCTAGTCGTGTTGAGCTCGACCGCCGAGGACGTGGAGATCGAGGTTCGAATCTCGGTCGGGTGAACTGGGGGGGNTTCAACCCTCCCAATTCCTAATCCATTAGCGTAATTAGTACTTAAGCGTATAACCCGAACGGGTAGTAAGACGCGGTGCTAAATAAAATAAATAACAGGTAACAGAAGCAAGGGAGGGACTCTATTCAGAAGTTATGACTCTGGAATATCTGTCAGACTTTTTTCATATTTCAATGAACTTGTATTAACAAAATATTTGATTATCTTATCACTGCTAGTTAAAACTAATTTTTAATGTGACATATTTAATATTTTATATATCAAGTAATTTTGTTTTATTTCCTTAAATCACTTCAATATCTATTATATGTGATTTATTACTTGTTGTCATGCTTTATATCATCAATACTTGCTAACCACAACTGAGAAATTATATTGGCTCACAAAGCCTTATCTTTTGTGAACTAATGAGATTGCTTTATTTTTTTAAAAAAATGATCTTTTCTATGTTATAATATAATCATTTTATGTCTTTTATCAGGCTTTTCAGTTAACTATTATCCAAACATTTTTTCATTGTCTTTATGACTTATCAATTTTAATTATGCCCTTTCATTTTACTGTGTCTATTTGACTATTTCTTGTACTAATCAATCTTTTTATAATGTATTCCAATTTATATAGTTCAATAATTAATACCTTTTGTAACTTGAACATCCTTTAAATTAAATATTTCTTATCCAAGTCTCATCTAATTTTGATAAATAATAGGTATAATATTTGAATACTTATTATACTTTTTTTTTAAGTAATCTGCTAAATTTCACATCCAAAAGTATTCAAGATTCGCGCGTGATCCTCTTTCTTACCTGTGAGTTCATCGGCGTCGACATCCCTGAGCACCAAAACGGCGATGGTTTGTGCAGCGGGCAGCCCCCACCCGGCCAGATGGAATAGGGAGGAGTGTTGTTGAACCCTGTCATGAGTCCAGCGTAATCCTGAACACAGGCACCAGGAGAGCGTCACTAGAACCCACCTGTCAACAAATACGAACTGGGGTCAAGACTAGAATTGTATCAGGAGTACAAGAGAAACAAGGAGGTAAAGTATTTTCAGTGTAGGAATGGTGGTAGCTGACGGATAACTAAAGTTAACTAGATCTACTCTCATGTATATGTCACAGGAAAAGTAGATCGTTAGGGAGAGTTGACTCGGCCTAGGTAAAGTCGACTCTTACTAAAAATATCAGTAAAAGTTGATAAAGAATAAACAGATCAACTTTTCCTAGGAAGAGTTAACTATGCCTGCTGTGGTTTAGTAAAAGTTGATTCCGCGATGTTGCTCTCCACATGCGACTTCGCGCGCACATCTTTGTTTTGAATATCCCAGCTCTATTAGTTTACTGTTGTTTTCTAGGTTAGGTTAGGTTAGGTTAGGTTAGGTTAGGCTAGGTTAGGTTAGCTCTGCAACTCAAAGTGTCACAAATCTTTACCTTGCTGTAATTAATAATAAATATTTATATATCTCTTTGTATCATAAAGGTTTTGCTTTTTTATTTGTTTTTTATTAGGTAGTAGACCATTTCCTTGCAAAAAGTCAACTTTTACTAACTCAAGGTAGTAAGAGTATACTTTCCCTAGGTACGGTCAACTCTGACTAGTAAATGTTGATCGAAATTCATCACTTTTCGCTTTTAATCAACTTTTACTAAAAAGACCAGTAAGAGTCGACTCGGCCTAGGTAAAGTCGACTCTTACTGGAGAATCTACTTTTCATGTAACATATACATTAGCTAAACCATTGGATCTGCAAGACCATGTGTGATATGCTGTCACTTTTGTTAGTCAAAACTTTCACAACAAACAATTTAATTTTTTTCTTTTAGCTTTTTTACATTATTAAAACAAGAACTCTCGAAAATAGACATGTGGATGTTTATTTTAGTGGAAGAGGCGTCTGTGGTTTACTTAAATATAATTTACAAACGAGAGCTTCTAAAATGTTACATACTCTTATTTCTTTATAATCTAATATGACAAACTAGACGAAACAAAGACGGTTGATGGCGTCATACAAACCGTATTCAGCTGTATTCATGTGCATGTGTTGACAAAATTAAACGTTTTATTTTGAGACTAATATTTTGTAAGTCTCTTTCTCTAAGTTATGGTGACCAGTTATAAGAATATACAAGTGTGTGTATAGTACTTTTTAATTTATTATTTCATACACTATCGTGTTGCTACCACCGCGAAATTAAAAAACATGATTGTTTTATTAATATTTTTTCTTCTTTCAATTGGTTAAGAAAAATCCAATAATACTATACCAATGTAGGTATAATCACGGGGAATATTATTTGAAGCATTTGATAACACTTTTGATTGATAATATAGTATTCTTGGGTTTTTAACCCGAGGGTTGGTTTGCAGCAATATATTAGGTACTAGCGGACCCGACAGACGCTGTCCTGCCCGAACGTTGGCTTTTCGTTTGGGTGGCATAATTGATTTCGATAATTAAACAAATACTATGTGATCATCACAATTACAAATTCACAATGAACTCCAATTAGTGAGTTACACAAATATTACAAATTCAGTGTTTGTCAAGACAACATACAAAATAAAACATCTTTTCATTTTTGGCATTTCGCCCACAACTCCACAAATATCAGCTGTATCGAAAAACAAACATAACTACGAATAATTCTTAGAAGTTCAATTATTCATGAACTTTTCAGAAGGTTTTAACGGTCAATTATTGATGAACTTATAATTTTTTTAACAGTCAATTATTAATATTATATTCATTATTATAAATATTGGGGAGTGGTGGGGGTGAAATGTTGAGGTTACATGTTCTGATATGCAAAAAATCTAAATAGAAAAATCCCCCCAAAAAAAATTCCCTAAAAAATGAAAAAAATCCTAGAACCCGATTTCAGCGCCACCTACCGGGTCAAATTGTGAATCTAAACCATCCACGGACCCACTCAAATACACACAAATTTTTTTTATCAAAATTGGTCCAGCCGTTTAGGAGGAGTTCAGTGACATACACACGTACAGAAGAATTATATATATTAAGAAAGAAAAGATAAGTTAGAAAATAATAATTATTTCAACACAGGTTAACAATAGTGACTTTCAACAATTAATGTTTACAAATTACAATAACAATCTTCTTAAGATATTATCATAAGCGCCAACAATAAATACCTAGTTGGATAACAACTAGAACTATCTCATCAGCACAGATGAAACAAGAGGTAGTTAGTTCGCGTGTGCAAATATTTGTCATTGGCGGGATTAGGATTTCCCCTTTCACACTGGATGCCTTCCGTGTCTGTTCTAAAACTAAGTTTTATTTAGCACCACGTCTTACTACCCGTTCGGGTTATACGCTCATGTACTAGTTACGCTAGCGGTTTTATAGATTAGGAAAGGTTATATTTAGAGGAAGTGTACCCGCATTTTCATATAGGGAGAGTTAAAACCCATTTTGGAAAACCACCCTCATTACAGCCGACCTACATTCGAGCCTCGAGAGTAGCGCGTTAGACCATCAATGGGGTCACAGAAGCGGGTTAGAACTAAGTTAATTTGTAAGTTGTCTGCTGGTACATTAGTTGATTCAGAGGATGTATGGTAAACAACCTTGGTAAGAATGTAGGGACTTTTCATCCACTACTAGCCTTATCTGACCATTAAGGGCGCAGTCATGTTATTTTCCTGAAGAAAACCTTAGGTCACACAATCTAAACTCGATCAAAACAGGTGTACCGTGTATGTAAACATTTAAAAATAAAACTGTAATTAGTTTGAAAGTGTGAAATACCTTTCTCCTTCAACGTCCACTAAAAAGTAACCCTTCCGCCAAGTGCTCTAAAGTATGAAGGAATTCACTCCTATAGAATGTCGACGATGTGTAAGTGTTCAAATAAAATAACAACTATCGTACTTCAATCGGCTCGGTCAGTCACGTCGGACTCATTTGCAGACGAGGAATTTTTACAAGATCGTGTTCAAGTGTAAACGCAAATCTCATCCAAGGAGTTGGGATTTCGTAGAAGGCAGTTTATTCGGGAGGCATGAAGAAATGTTGATTTCATGCAGATACACGTACTCGTAGCCAAAGTATGTAATACGTATTTGTCACCAACAAAGATGATAAATTAACGAATACGTAATATTAGGAGGAAATAGTGAATTTGGTCAACAAGGAGTAAATGCCAAGTGGGAAAGTTTTGCATCGAAGAAATAATGATAGATAGAAGAGTTGATACATCGAAGAGCAGGCAAGTAGAAGAGTTGGTGCATCGAAGAACAGGCAAGTAGAAGAGTTGGTGCAGCAAATAACAGGCAAGTAGAAGAGTTGGTGCATCGAAGAACAGGCAAGTAGAAGAGTTGGTGCATCGAAGAACAGGCAAGTAGAAGAGTTGGTGCATCAAAGAACAGGCAAGTAGAAGAGTTGGTGCATCGAAGAACAGGCGAGTAGAAGAGTTGGTGCAGCTAATAACAGGCAAGTAGAAGAGTTGGTGCATTGAAGAAATGACAAGTAGAAGAGTTGGTGCAGCTAATAACAGGCAAGTAGAAGAGTTGGTGCATTGAAGAAATGACAAGTAGAAGAGTTGGTGCATTGAAGAACAGACAAGTAGAAGCTTTAAGGTGGGATGGTGATATCAACAAAATCAACAATTGTTGAATATCTGTCATGAGCATATAGAGATTATCTAACAAACTTTTTGAATTAAGATAAAAAGTTGTCATTAAATTCCAGGACACCTTTAACAAACAGTCAATACATTTTGAGGTCACGATGTGAAGAAAATTGAATTCCATGTTTGTACTGGAGCAATATTTTTTTTTAATTTAGTTCAAAAAATGTGTTGCCATAAAAACTGCTTAAAAAAACCTTGGCTTTTCTTGCGTCTCCTTTCATCCCACCTTAAACCCCGTCGGTCTGCCACGTTGTTTGATCCGACCTCACACAATCTCCTTACACCTTGGAATGTTGGAAAGAGAGTAAGGAGAAACGAGGGAGGTAAAGGGGTAAGGGGCAGGAGACGTAATATTTGAAGGAGGAACGAGGTATACCTAATAAATAAAAAAGAAGGGGAGAAGTAAAAAACGCCGTGTCATGTTTGTTGGGATGAAGGCAGTGACAAGGTAATTTATTTGTTTAGTGTCCAACATTTTTTCTGAGGGGGTGGGAGGGAAGATTGAAGAGGAAAGGGTTTAGAGGGGAAGGGGGGGATAGGAGTTGTTAGGCGTCTTTGGAAAGTGACAGGCGTGTAAGACTAGACACGCCACGACAACCAAAAGGAGTCATTGGTCGTTCCTAACATAAACTAAAACTGTGCGTTCTAAACAATTAAAGGAACATGCCATCTTAAATTAATGAATATCAACATACAGGTTGCAAATAAATGCAATTCGGGAATGTCCGTATGAAAGAAACCACGCTTTTTTTTAGCACCTTGTCTTACTAACCGTTCGGGTTATACACCCATGTACTAATAACGCTAATGGTTTTGGGAATGATGAAGGTTATATTTAGAAGAAATGTACCCACATTTGCGTGGAAGTTGAATGGGAACTGTTTTGGAAAAACAACCCTTACTACACCAGACCGAGATTAGAACCTCAATCTCCCCGTCATTGGCAGTCTAGACTATTGCGAGAGTGACGCCTTGGACCATGTGGACCCCGAAGCAGGTGAAACCACAATTCAATTAATTTAAATTAGTTGAAAAATTACACCGGGAATCGAACCCAGGATTTTTGGACTAGCGTTAAGCCAAAGCTTCCAAATTCGACTCCCGTGTCCAGGTGTAATTTTCAACTAACCATTAGGAATCGAACCCAGCACCTTTGACTTAGCGTTCAGTTAAAAATCCCGGGTTCGATTCGCGTGTCCGGGTGTCATTTTTTAACTAATTTAAATTAATCTTGAATTAATTATTTCAAGCAATTAATTTTAGTTTAGGAATGTACCATCACAGGTTTTAGAATAAGAGTTATAAATCAAAGAGTAAATTTTCCAAATCTGGCTCCAATAATTTACTGACTTGAAAACAATTTGAACAACACAGGAAGGAAACGAAACAATGCACTTAAGTCCAGCCTTCCAAAATACATTAGCTCTAGTGAACCTTTGCTAAGCTACCACAGTATGTTAGCTGTGGGAAACCATAGTTCAACTACCAGAGTATATACTTACTGGTTGTAGTGGGCCCTAGTTCAGGTACCAGGGTATACACGATATTAGACTATACTAGTTGTGGTGGACCTTAGTTCAGTTACCAGAGTATACACCATAGTATACTAGTTGTGGTGGATCTTAGTTCCGCTACCAGAGTATACTAGTTGTGGTTAGCCTTAGTTCCGCTACCAGAGTATACTAGTTGTGGTGAGCCTTAGTTCAGTTACCAGAGTATACACCAGAGTATACTAGTTGTGGTGGACCTTAGTTCAGTTACCAGAGTATACACCAGATAATACTAGTTGTGGTGGATCTTAGTTCAGTTACCAGAGTATACTAGTTGTGATAGACCCTAGTTGAGCTACCAAAGTATACTAGCTGGGGTGAGCCTAATTCGGCTACCAAAATACATTAGCTCTGGTGAACCTTTGCTAAGCTACCAGAGTACAGTTACTGGCAGTGCTGGTCCTGTACTCACTATCAGCAGAAGGGTGGGAGGAAGGATGTATTTAAACAGTGGTACATGTTATCAGGCCCAGGGAGAGGCTCCGTTGTTTGCCAACTCTGCTACTGTTACAGACAGATAGCATGGCGAGATCCTCCTCACTAGCTTCAATCCTACAACCCAATACACGCAGTTGGAGTAGCGTAATAAAGGGTAGGGATGACAATCGTACCGTGCATTTTCAATCCTATGGGGCGGAGATGTATTTCCCCAAGGCTTTGCTTATCATATTCAACCACCAAGCGTTGTAGTCAAAACATGGGTGTGAGAAGAGAAGTAGAATCGCGCTTATTTCCTGGCACTCATCTGATTATGTTTCTTATGTTAGGTAGCGTCCTTAAGATTGGGTGCTAGTGAGAGCGAATTTAGTGCGCTAATTTTGAAGTTTTTATAGCATTAACATTTTTTGAACAAAATAAATCAAATTTTTCTTCTATAGAAACATAGAGTTTAGTTTTCTGCACGTGCTAATATCAACAGTTTTTGAATATCTGGCATGAGCATGGTGGCATTTGGTGACAAACTTTTTAAATTAAGAGAAAAAGTTGTCATTAAATTTCAGGACACTCTTGACAGATATTAAAGAACTGTTGAGATTAGCATGTGCAGAAAACTAAACTATATGTTTCTATAGAAGAAAAATTTGATTTATTTTGTTCAAAAAATGTTTATGCTATAAAAACTTCAAAAATACTTCCCTAAACTCACGCTCACTAGCACCCAATCTTAATGCCATTTCACAGGGCCGTTTTCAAAACGTGCGTCAAGTCTACGGCGCGTTTAGTCAAAATCAATGTTCAAAGTGGGTCTTTTAAAACATTGAACACACGTTATTCTTAAGGGGAGTGATGCATCAGAACATTTTAGAGTGAACGGATTTTTTTTTTCAACATGATTGATTTCAATTACGTTTGAATTTCAAAAAGTTTATGTTTCTCTAAAGAATGGTTTTTTTAACTGTTGGAATTATATTTATAAGATTTTTTTTCTAAAAATATTAACCAAGAGTTAAGTGTTTGATTTTATATTGTATGTTAGTAACTTAAGTGACTAAAACATTCACTTTAATAAGGATCAACAAAAGTTTTATTAATATAGGTTGTACTAATCAATCAAAATAATATTTGGACTTCATCCGAACCTCAACTAACAAATTTTTGCTTTCCATACCATTATTATTCTGAATTTTTTTAAAAAGAGTACATTTAACTTCGATAAGCTAAAATTAAGAGTACGCTGTATTAGCCCCTCAAAAAGAGTACACGTACTCTTATAAGAGTACAGTTGGTAACTCTACCCTAAGTACATAAGCACATTTAAATATTTCTAGGTATCTCTGTTTAGGTACAAATTAACTAAATAACACCCACCGCGGTGGCGTAGTTAGCTAAAGCGCTAGTTTCATGTTGAGCTAGACTGCCAAGGACGGGGAAGATTGAGGTTTGAATCTCACTCGGGTGAACTGGGGTGGTTTTTCCTAAATGGTTTTACACTCTCCCTCCACTCAAATGCGGGCTCACTTCTTCTATATTCAACCTTCCCAATTCCTAACCCATTAGCGTAATTAGTACTTAATCGTATAATCCGAATGGGTAGTAAGACGCGGTGCTAAATAAAAAAATTAACTAAATCAATTTATAGCATTCATCAGTTTATATTAGTATACTACAATGCCAGCTCAGTAGGATTATTTTCAGCACAAATTTAACCAAAACCCAAATAATACTTGATCGCCAGTTTGTGAACTACTCGAATACCATGGAGACAATAGTTTGTGAAACTTCCAGGACAGTGTTTCTCCAAATTGTTGGTGACGGAGGACCACCAAATGTTAGTTATGCGCACTGTGAGACCACCTGGGAGTAGAGGGGGAGGGGGGGGGGGTTAGAATGTATACAGGAAAAACATTATTTCTAGGCAATTCAATTTTACGACTGTAAATACAAGACAAGAATAAATTTATTAAATTAAATGTTTAACAAAAATATCATATGAATACATAAATACATAATACATGAATTGGTAAGTAATAGTTTTTTGATTATCTTTAACATTCCAAAGCTCATAATTTTTTTTACAATTAATTGTTCAAATTTGTTGACTAAAGTTGGTAAAAACTGCCTTTACTATGTGACTTGTGTCTACCGAAGAAATAAATAAAGAATAGTATGAATATTTAATCTTTTGCATTTCACATAGGGAGCAATGTGATACTCTTGTTATGTTATGTTACATAAGAACAACAGGTGTATTTGAACAATTTTTCCCTCTACTAGTCTTATTAGAATATCAATTCAACTTTAGTGTGTCAACACTTTGAATAAATTTGAAAAATAATATTTGAAACTCAATATATAACAAAAAACAACATAGAGCTGCGATTTTGTTTCTTGAAATATTTCTAAAAGGGGCTTTACAATATTTAAAAACATGTAATTATTATATATGATTTTATTCCAAAACCATGCAAAAACTTTGAAAAAGAATTGATTTTAATTAATCTAGAATATACTTAATTTTCATCATAGCGTCTACAGTTAACATAATTTTGAGCTCAACCTACTTAAAATAAAATACTCTATTACCTTAATAATATGAATGTGCGGTTTTCTACTCTTTCTTCAGGAAAATGCTGGGACATTCTCTTTTAATTTAACTCATCATTCCTGTCAAATTAGGGGTGGTTGTTAACATAAGCTCTGTTAAGTATAATATTAAAAAATCACGTTGGGGCTAGTTGTTCATTTAGCCTGTAAGGCATAGTATTGAAATACTAGTATTATCTGAACTGAGAATCTTATCTTTACTCAATCAAATCTAACAAATGCCAGTAATTAAATTATGTTAAATACTGGGACTTAAAAAAATTAAGAAGCAAGAGTGACAATGTGAGAAATTCAATAAAACAAAAGTTAAGTGAAGTGACAGAAGCGAGTATAAGTGTGGAAGGAAAGTGAAATAGTGTTTAGAATATGTTTATGAAGGTGCTAAATGACAATGATGGAAAAGTGAAGAGGACTGCACGAAAGCCCTGGGTAGCAACAGAAATGCTTCAGAAAATGTAAGAAAGAAGGAAATGGAAAAAGTCAACAAATAAGAATATATGAGGCTAAATAACGAGTTAAGGAGAGAACATACAAAGCGAGGAAAGAATATATAGAGAAGATGAGATTATAGAAATGCAAGAAAAAGGAAGGTATGACCTCATGTAACAGAAAGAAAAGGAACTGGGAGGGAATGAAAACAAAGTTGTGCGAACAATAGGAATAGAAAACCCTATAGGTCATAAGGTGACGGATCATAAAAAGGCTCTTACGATTTGGGGAAGATATAGAAGAACTGTACAGCAAGGAAAATAGACCAGAGAACCTAGAGATTGAAGCCAAAGAAAAGTTAGAGGAAGACGAAAAAGGACCCATCATTTTAAAGAGTGAAGTGTAGAGAGCCACAAAGGACATGCAAAGAAGGAAAGCTGCTGGAGATGATGGCAAACCAGTTGACCTTCTGAAGGAACTGGGAAACAAAGGATCAATGGCTCTGACAGCACTTATGAATAAAATTTACGAAGCAAAATAATGGTCCAAGGACTTTTTATACGTAACTATGGTGGCTCTAAAGAAGAAGAAGCAAGCCAAGAAATGCAGTGACAACAGGATCATCAGCCTCATCTCATATGTGAGGAAGATCGTGGCAAAAATACTCAACAGATGAATGGAACATAAAATATAAAGTGTGATGGAAGAAGACCAATTTGGATTCAGAAAAGGAAAAGTAAACAGAGATACCATCAGTATGCTGAGAATAATTTCAGAAAGAGTGCTTGAAGTCAAGGAAGAAGTATACATTTGTTTCATTGACAGGCAGAAGGCTTTTTATAGAGTTAAATAGAAGAAACTGATGGAAATACTCTATAAGATCGGCACCAACTGGAGGGTCAGAAGGCTGATTGCATATCTGTACCTGGAACAGCGAATGAAAGTGAGTTTAAATTATGGAGATACCAACAGCGTAGAGATAGGAAGAGGAGTGAGACAGGGATGCTGTTTGTCACCCAGTCTGTTCAACTTGTACGACGAGTGGCTGGTCAGGGAAGCTCTAAAGGAGCGTGACAATTTCAGGATAGGAGGACGCGTCATCAAAACCATAAAATATGCAGATGATCTAGCACTGCTGGCCAAAAATAAACAAGAGTTGCAGGAAATGATGGATCAGCTAGTGGAGATAGGGAGAAGATATGGTATGGAGATTAACATTGAGAAATAAAAAGTGATGGTGATTTCAATCAATTAAGAGCCACTGAAAATCAAAATTGAAAACCAGGAGTTGGAAAACTTGAGAAGTTCAAGTACCTGGGAAGTCTGGTGACAAAAGATGCCTACTTCACTAAATAAATTAGGTCAAGGATCGCCATGGCTAAGGAAGCTTTCAACAAGAAGAGGTTACTGCCAACCAGCAAGTTGAGTTTGTAACTGAGGAAGAAACTGATGAAATGCTACATTTGGAGCATCGCACTGTATGGCGCAGAAACTTGGGACTCTTAGAAAGATGGAAAATAAATACTTGGAGAGCTTTGAAATGTGGTGTTGGAGAGGACTTGAAAATATCAGGTGGACGGACAGGGTGACAAATGAAGAAGTCCTAAGAAGAGTGGGTGAGAAGAGATCCATTTTGGATGTGATTCTTCAGCGCAAAGCAAACTGGATCAGACACATCCTTAAGAGAAACTGTCTTCTGCACGACGTCATAGAGGGAAAGGTTGAGGGAAAGAGGAGCTTAGGAAGGAGGATTCTAATACTAGATGACGTGAAGGAAAGAAGAAAATTCTGGGAGCTGAAGGAGGAGGCAGAGAGAGGACAGGGCGCACTGGAGGTCCAAGTTTCATTGACAATAGTAATGGACCTGTTGTAAGACAGAATACTTAATAATAAAGACTAGTCGTGTATAAAGTAATGACCTATATAACTAACAATATTATACAATATTATTTTTTAATATGGAAAGCACCATATATAGTTCGCTCCCGCCGAAATATATGTTTAGAAAGAATGTAAAAAATAGTTTAACGTAAGCAAAATATTAACCTGAAATCAAATTGTATTATCTCCAACAATCATAACTTACAATCTTTAAATTGTCTATCACCGAGAAAGGTGGGATTTAAAGGGGATCTAGGCCTACCCCAATTTTCGATGAGAAAGAATGTAAAACCAATAAGAAAAACCACCTTCAGTATACCCGACTGAAGTTGAGTGACAAGGCGTGCTATTAATGTCTAATGCTTCCTCTATTTATTTAAGACCAAGTCTTACTAGCCGTTCGCGTTATAAGCTGCTACCTCTGTTAACATGATAAAATAAGAGGGAATATATATTTTTAGAACATTAGACAGACAATACATACAATTATATCTTGTCAATCTAAAAATGGAATGAGTTTCCAGAAACGAGTCTGTTGATAGCTATAGCCTGCACATGCGTGACATTTTGCAACGCCCACTGAGATATACGATGGCATAGCAGTATGGTAACAAACACAGCTATGTCTGGCTACATTGTGAAAGTGCAGGTGTGAATGAGGCAGTGAACACATTAAAACAATTGTATACATTGATGCAGGTGTTTTTCTGGCCAGAGTAAAGGTTGGTTATAAAACTATTTCCCACCGTCCCCACCCCAATTAACTATTAAGGGCACCACCTACTAGAATGAAAATATCCTCACACTACGATATTTCTGATGGAAACGTCAGCTTTAAAATGACTAAAAAACCATCCCCAAATAGGCTTTCTAGTGGCATTTTAAAAATTACCATTTGTCAAAGGAGGGCTAGATCTATGTTTATAAGTAGAACTATTTACTTTAATATCCCAATGGCACCAATTTTTGTTGAACGTCACCTAAAATGAGCTAATTTCACTTTTTCATTCTTATTTTTAATAATACAACTTATAACGCAAGGTTTTTATTCTTATCGGGTCATGTTGGTACCTTTCATCTCCATTTTGGTGAGAACCATAACACATATTTTTTTTAAATGGTCGCGTCTTGTTACTGTTGAGATTCAAACCTCGATTTCTTTAGTACCAGAAATCTAGTCTCGTACCAATTTTAAATATCAGTAACCACAGTAGGTTACTTTCGGTGTTTCACAACAAGCAACGCCGGTGTCCTTTCCCATTGGTCGACGGGTTACTCGTCACAATACGATTGGATGGCCGTTTCGGAATCACAACAAGCCTAGAGCTTTACCGAATTTACTACATCCGGCTGAGCCAATGGAGTGTGTTATTCGTGGGTTTACGATCCAATCATCAATCAGACATTTCACAACACAGGATAGTGGAGGGTGCGTGTAAAAACGTCATCAGTATAGGGACTACTTAGGGCGGTATACAAGAATGTATAGTGAATGCTTAGTGGACCGATAGTGTGGTCCCGAACACACTATCGCTCCAACTTTTAACCTATGATGACGCAAACAAACCCACGCTAGTGTCCACAAAGCATTCACTTAGTCAAGTTCTTGCATACGGCCCTTAGTGCCTTTTCACACGAGAAGTATTTTATCACGATATGTTTTTGTCGCGTGAATTTTATCCACTGAGATGCATTGCTTTAAATGGGAGCGTTCACACAGTGAGGGAAAATATCGCGCAGTAAAATTCCCGGGCCACCAGTATAGAACAATCACTTGTATCTAGCGATAAAATTATTGATCGCGCAGGAAAAATATCACACATAGACCTTGAGATACATTGAGTAAAATGTATACTTTCAGGCGAGAGGGAATAAATCGTGCTATTAATATGCTGTTAGATCTCTTTCGAAGTAGAACGTAACGTATGACAATAAATTGTGATAAGAATTGAGCCTTCAGTGTACATTGTTGGTTTTTACATGATTAAGACACAATAGTGTTTTTATGCACTTTTCAATAATTACATGTATTAAGATGACATGCATAGTTCTTTACCTTAACGTAACTACCACTTTTTCAGATGGTGTGATTGCATTTCTCATAATTTATCAGCTTTAAGTAATCTTGGTGACAAACAATGTAGCCATTCATAAAATGTTGCCATAGACATGCGACAATTCTTGAAAAACCTACTGTCATACTGGCATAGTCCACCAAAATATAAACTAAAATCACCTTCAAGTAATCGTTTAACCCAGAACCCAGAACCACCTTCTTTTTTGTCACTCTGCATAACAAAAGGTATGTAACAAATTGCTATCCTACACCACGTCAAAAGTAAAAGTGAACATGGGAAACAAGCGGGATTTTCCCTCTCGTCTGAAAGCAACGTCAGAATTGATCACGCGAATAAAATTTCACAGGTACCTCTCATGTGAAAGGGCACTTATACCCGGCGTTTCACAGGAGATGGTTCAGCCCGCCACACTTCTTCCTCATCGGGCGTTTTAGTTACTCGTGTGTATATGATCCAATCAGCGATCAGGCGTGTCACAACACATTATAGTGGGGAATGCGTATAATTACGTAATAAGTATATTGTTCGCTTAGAGCAACCTTTTTTTTACAACAATTGGTTCAACCCCTACACTTCTCCCTCCCCTACTCATTCTCCAGCCCACCAGACTGGTTATAAGCAGTTCGGACTGGTTCTTAAATTCAAACCCTATCAATAAGAATACAATATATTTTGAACTAGCTTTTACTATGGAACCTGGTTATAAGTTCACAAAAGCAGAAAACGTTTCCAATATGATTATGAACTTGAAAAACATTAGCTGTTTATTGAATCTTAAACCTATCAGAGGGGTACCTTATGAGGTATCAGAGGGCGCTTTATTATATTTCATGTTGGAGAAATTGTCAACCTCATCACCAACGTTACACGAATAGCTAGGTCTTACGTGTGTTTAGTTAAAATACTTGTTTCGTTAATCGTACGAGACATTCATAGTCTGCATCGTGTCTACAAAGGTTGCAGAGGATATAATCAAAGCGAGTAAAGACATTAAACGAAAATACAAACAATTTTGAGAAGCGTGACACGAGTGAAATATCAAGGCGAAGAAACCTTTAAACAGATCCCTAACAATGAACATGACAGAGAACAGTGAAAATGACTGAGGAGGATGAAGAAGAGATTGCAGAACAAACACTTATTTCATACCTATATTCATACACCTCAAGCACGCTCTGATAAAACTTGTGGTTTGCGTTACTATGCGAACACGACCAAGATCGGGGGTACACATGTTATGTTTTATGAGAGTGACAGTACTGTAATTCTCAATAATATCGTATCTTCTTACACACGGGGACTTTTGGAAATACTTTTCAGAAAAGAGTCTATGAATTACACCAAGGATCTAAAGGTGTACATGTCTATGCTTGAAGACACTAACGCACATCGAATCAGGAAATGACCTTACATCCGTTTCAAATTAAGAACAGGAGTGAAATATAAACGTATCATAGAACTTATATTCTTAGATTAGTTTGAGGGAGGTCTATACAAAACGGAAAGAGGAAGAGGGCTAGATTATACCTATTGGTATTAAACGAAAGAATTGTTCGCTCAATTAAGACTCTTACATGCATCGACCAGAGCAGGTGATTGAGCACACGATAGCGAAATTGTTTCCATCATCGAAGAATTGCGCGTGGCTGGAATCATTGTTTAGTCATGTCTGCCAGGGAGGATATTGCACGTGAACTTCATCGTCCTGCAATAAGTCGTTTTGTCAGAAGACAAATTAGTGTACGAGGATTGAACGAGCTACTACAGGCTGATCTGGTAGAGATGATTACCTTACTCTAGATCGAATAAAGGATACAAGTACATTTTCATGATGTGTATTCCAAACGGGCTTGGGCGGTACCCATCAGGGCTAAGACGGGAGAGAACGTCACTAAAGCTATGGTGTGCGTCTTTATACAGGTGAATGCGTCATCTGCAGTCAGATAATATAAGCGAGTTTTATAGCGCGGATTTCAAATCTCTCATGGCAAGAAAGACGATCCCTCATTATTTTGACATACAGCAACGTCAAATAAAGTGTCATAGAACGATTCAATCGAACGCTCAATAACATGTGGACGATATTCACGTCAAAAGGATCGTATCGATGGATCAGTATGACCAATTTTTTACTCGAAAAGTGTAATTGAATAGTACGCTCGACTATCAATATGAGAGCAATATACGTAAAGGACGATAGTCTTTTACGTAACTTCCTACACCCTAGCTCAGTTAGTAATATATACATATATATGTCTATTGAGCTTAAGGTCCCGGGTTCGATTCCCAGCATGGTCGAAAAACTTATCATTGGTGAAATGTGGGTTTCCCCTTACAAAGTGATGAATTAACGGCCGGAGGCTGGGTGTTGTCTCTGTTCTAGATTTAAGTTAGTTTATAAGTTATGTGCTGATATAATGAGTCGGTTCAGAAAGTGAACATTAAATACCTCAAATAAATTAAATATTATGTACCGTATATTTGCAAGCTAAAACGATCAATCATACACCTAACAATTTTAAAGTCGGAGATATGGTTTGTATCAGCAAACACAAGGTAGTTTTTGCAAAAGGGTATACCGAAAAATGGTTGGTAGAACTGGTCAAGATACGTAAAGTTGTCGAGACGAATCATAAGACCTTTCTACTAGAAGATATGAGAGTTTAACCTATAACTGGAGGATTCTACGCCAAGAAGCTTTAAAAAAACATCACATCTGGACGTATTTCTTGTAGATAAGATTATTAGACGTGCTGAAAATAAAGCCAACGTCAAGGTGGCTAGGTTTCGAATCGTCACACAATTTGTGGATCAATGCGGCCAACATTGTCTTGGGAGGGGAGACCCACTTCCACTACCACTCTCAATGAACATATAAAGGTGCGCGTGGATGGAAAGTTTCACCATATTCGAGATGTTCAAACAATTGGTGTACTGCTTGGAAGATTTGTCGGGAGTAGATATTTGTGACGATGAAATTGCGTATTTCCTAGAGAAGGATGAGCGCGGGTATATAATCGTGTAACGGGTCACTCCACTGGCTGGGAATCCATTATCCAGGTATGTGGGAGTCTAGCCAGTCCACCGAGAGCTGCAAAGATAGCTGTCCCATATTCAAATTGAATAGTGGAGAGCCCTGAAATCCTGCGTATGCATCACGTCGAGGATCACGAGGCGGACCTTCTGGATGAAGACAAATTGTGCGAGTCATTGGCCCATGTCGAGAAGGAGTACTACAGGGTCAAGTACTTGCGGGAGCTTGATAAGTACTAAAGTTATAATGTGCTTTGTTTTGAAGGGGAAGAGAAAGAAGAAGCTGAGAGTGATACTTCCGATAAACCCAACTTTGTCGAGCTCGAACTTGTGGGGAGAGTGATTCTGCCGTGGAAAAGCTTTGTCATGCGTATAGACGTATGTTTAACACCTCGCAATGAGGACTTACATATCTGGGAGGGGACGAGTACGAGTTTTTAAATAGTGAAGTGGGAACAGACTGTACCATAGAAAGGATTAAAGGCTATATGTTTCGAGAGAGAGAGAGCTAAGCTCATCTTTTCTGTTTGTATGTTAATCTTAAGAATATATATATATATATGTGTGTGTGTGTGTGAACCCTATACCTTAGCTTAGCCAGTAGCGTGTTTATATACTGAGCTAAGGGTCTAGGGTTCGATTCCTGACATGGCAAAAAAAAAAGTATTATTGGTGAAATGTGGATTTACCCTTACACAGTGATGAATTATGGCCCTAAGATTACAATGTGACGAGAAGCCCGTCCGCCAATGGGAAAGGTCGCTTATTGTGGAACACCGATAGTAACCTACTAACCACAATGTACACTACCAAGAAATATATTATAAAGCACTCATTTGGCTGCTTGTAACCTGTCCGTCTTCAATGTTTGGAGACAATTAACTACCGACACCCACATCAATGGCGGTCGTGTTAGACTGGATTGCTGGTGACGGAGAGATCGGAGTTGGAGTCCCGGTTGGGTGTTGTCTTTTTCCAAAATTGTTTTCTACTTTTTCTCTAGGAAAAGGCTGGTATATTTCCTCTAAAAGTCTACCTTCCTCATTCCTATCCCATTATTGGAATTAGTGTATTAGCATAAACCGAACATGTACTTAAGACGCGTGTGAGAAAAAATAAAGTCTACTGACTGCATTGAGTTTAAGAATCTAATTTTTGTTTAGTGAGCTGTGTCATGGTATCCGCTGGTAAACCACGCGGTTTCGTGTTTCTTTCATCTGAAAATATTCAAGAATCAAATCTCGCAGTAGACTTGACGCGCGTTGAGAAATTAAACTGAAGTGAAAATTAGTTATACCTATTTAGAATGAATTAGTTCCATCTAAATACGCTTCAGAAAAAATTAAATCTAATATTTAGTCTCATTTCTCTGATTAAGTACGCAATTGAGGATTCACACATTGTAATATTTCCAGACCACAAATAAGGCCTGCAATCCATTTTATATTAATACCGGTGACCTGGCGGTCTAGGAGTAAGGTGTCGGACCTCTGTGCTGGGGGTCCGGGGTTCAATCCTCAGTCCCGGCACAGATTTATCTGATTGCCAAACCCTTCCTTCACCTCTGACAAGACGTGTATTAATCACAACTTGTGAATGTGAGGAATGCCAGGCCTCCACCGTGGTTCGGATTCCACGTTAAGCTGTAGGTCCTCCATTTCATCTCACAATCACCCTACCATT
>CABFWO010003422.1:32009-52116 GCA_902155825.1 Timema genevievae
CCTACAACTTCTGGCAGGCGGGAGACGAGCACCAAACGAGGGGCTCAGCCCTCCCGGAGCTGTGACATGAACATCCCAGTATGTTCAAGGTCACGGGGATATGATGTTTGCCTGGTTGGTCATTTCTGAACATATAGATGGGAGGTGAACATTTTTCACTGTGGAAAATTATCCTTTAATTTTTACCGAAAATTTTTCTACCTATTTAAAAGAAATTAATGCAATCAAGATATCCCAAGTTTTCTCCTATGTTTAATATATCCCAAGAACGTTAACACCATAAATATTATACAATGAATTTCCATAAAACAATATGAAATATTACTGTTTTCTTCTCACATGTATCGACTACAGCGCTTAGTGGTGGAATGTGTCACTAACGTCGGATCTACTGTAGACCAGTAGTTATATTAATACTTCAATATTATAATCAAAGCCTTTACGAAAACACCCACTGGGATTCAATCATCCAACATTTTTATCGGGAACTTTGTTATCTCTACAGTGGCAAGGTCGGAAGGAATACGATGGTTGATAACGTTAGGACTTCTAGGACGATGATAAGAAGTCGCATCCTAATCAGGAGAATATCAACTAACTCTAAAACAAACACTTCATTTATTCCAAGACATGCCTTTTTTTTTATAACACCACGCCAGTTTGGCTTGTACGCCTATGTACTAATTATACTAATGTGTTAGGGATTATGAAGGTTTAATTTAGAGGAAAAGCACTCAAATTTGCGTGGCGGGAGGGTTGAAAACTATTTAGGAAAAACCCCTAGGTGCATCCGACCGGGACCAAACCCAGATCTCCCCGTTTCCGGCAGTCTAATTATTTATTTGGTTACTACAACGGTCCCTACGACGAACCCTGACCGCCACACAGCATCATGTTTTAACTTTTACCCGGGAGATTGGGGGTCCAAATATCGGCAGGGAACCTACACTAGGGGGTATACATTTGCATTAGCGGGGCTTCAATCCTCTCCTCAAGATGAATATTATAGCAACGCTTTACAAAGTCACCCTCCTCATCCTACGCCCTTAAGGTAGAGTAGAATGGGACGAGAGAAAAGGACGGGGTTTTTATTTTCAGTTTTTATGACAAAACTTTTTTGTTGTTGCCAAACTAAATAAAATATTGCTCCAGTAGAAACATAGAGCTTAATTTTCTTCACATGATGATTTCAACAGTTGTTAAATATATGTCATGAGCGGAGTGGTATTTAATGACAAACTTTTTAAATGAAGAGAGAAAAAATTGTCATTAAAATCCAGGACAACCTTGACAGATATTCAAGAATTACTGTTGAAATCACCACGTGAAGAAAATTTAACTGTTGTTTATACTGAAGCAAAATTTAATTTCTTTTGACAAAAAAAAATTATTCACTGGAAAAACTGAAAAAACACTGTCTTTCTAGCGTCCCTTTCATCTTCACCTTAGGTTAGCTTTTGTCATTTTTGTATAGCCATAATAGCCAGCAATAGCCTTCTTATTCCTTACTACTTTGGGTACCTTTCCGATCTATTTATATATTTACACTAATAAGGATGAGAATTAAAAAAAAACTATACCTTTATCTATGACCTGACTTCTAGTTTATTTCGGGTCTAGTTAGTGCTACTATAGTTTACAGTTTTTTCCCCATTACAAAGTTTTTTTCTTTTATATTTTTACAATCAGCCTAAATATCTTAAAATCTAACTAGCCTACCTTTCCCATACATCTGTATATCACCAGTTGGTCCGCCCCGGGTATATTTCATCCCCGGTACTCTACTCTGCTGGCACTCCCGCCGTCTACTGGATTATATCCCCAGAGCCGTCAGGAGATCCAGCAGAGAGGAGCATCCCCCTATCCGCCACCTGGGGAAGCGCCCTATCGGAGATGGTGCTCCGCCTACTATCTATCAAAACCGCATCCAGGGCTGGATCTTAAAACTAAACTTATAACTAACCTAAAATGATGCCACTATGCAATATTATTACTCTACAATCCACATTAATTGTTGTCACACTTTTAATGGAAGTCCAATTCTTTTCCCTAGACGTTCCAGGATGTCTGCTAACCTCAAACAACCATTCCGTCTTCTTGACGGGGAGATCCCTGTCCACAAATTCCCATCATCACATGTTACCAAGTGGGGTTGGCGGCGGGATTAGAATAGGAAGGGTGAATAATTCTAGCTGTAGTTTTACCCATATTTACTTGAAGGAATAGTGGAAAAACATTAGTGATAATTAAACTCATTAGGCCGACACCTGGCCAGAATTTTTACACCGGCCTCCTTGGTATCGACAAACCATACTAGATGGACCGGACATCTAGTCCACGTGTGCACCAGTGCGGAACCCATTAGTGTAAATATGCCAAAATATGCTGAGCAAAAAGAGAAAAAAATATTGTAGTTTAACAAACTGCAAACCAACGTCCCTATTTTAAACGACCCAAGAGTCGGAATACCTAACGTCCTAACCACTTGACCACGGAGCCGAACCAACACGTAATCAATAAAACTAAAACCTTTTTGTCTCAAGATGAAATGTAGAATTAACGACTTGTGGGCCTGTATTTGTGCAACAAGGTCCTGGTATTTAAATAAAGCCGGGCATCTCGGGCAATAATTCAACAGTTCCCACCTTGTATAGATTCGAGTTGGTACCACTGCAGGTGTCAGCCGACCCAAAGACACCCTAGCGGTGATAACATCGCTACACACGAACAGAGAGGCTTCACTGATGCGACCACCGACCACGGCAAGTATAAAACTGGACTCGCGGAGCTGAATAACAGTCATAGTATCACTGCCGTGCCTAAACATTTCCATTGGGTGGGGGTCACTGGGAATTTTACTAATTATCTACTGACCTCTTTAATATACATAATGTATTAATCACAGCTTGTGAATTTGTGGAATGCCAGGCCTCCACCGTGGTCCGGATTCCACGTTAAACTGTAGGTCCTCCATTTCATCTCACAATCACCCTATCATTACACATTAGCGTAATTGCGTACAACCCGAACGGGTAGTAAGACGCGGTGATGATGATAATAATAATAATAATAATAATAATAATTTAATATAAATGATCTTGAAATTCCGTAGGGAGGTTCCTTTCAAGTCATAGGTATCCGATAAAAAGGGGTTTTGCGAAATTCAACTTCTAAAGGGGTAAATTGGGGTTGGAAAATTTTAAAGATACTATAATATCTTACCACTTGAGCTGGAAAGATGAAACTTCGCAGGAATGTTCTGTAACAGGTCAGAAATCGTTTGGGGTGTTTTATAATATGTATATATATATATATATACATATCTAAAATCCTTTCAAAGTTGGTCCAATGAAATTCAGATAAGCAGAAGCTGAATTAAAGGCCAAAAAGTAGTGTCTTGTAGACGCCATCTTGAAACAAAATGGCGGACGTAAATATTAACTAGCCTATATGTTAACCGGACGTCCGAGCCACGTCCATGAGAGATTTCAACGTAGTCAATTTAGTTATTGCTTTTGGATTAAAGAGAACAGACGGACAATTCTTTTTTATATATTATAATATTGCTTTTATTGCACACCAGTTTTAATTAATTTAAGAAATATAATCAAAATTTTAAAATTCCTGCTTTGAGGTGCACACGTTCGTGCACAGGGTCTACTGATTTTTAAAATTCCATTAGTACAGTATATAAAATATATATTACAAATTTGGAATATGGCTGAATTATCCAAAACATTTACACAAATATTATCGCTATCAAACATGGTGTTCGCAGACACAAACGTTCTAATGACACTAAGCTATGAAGCTTTTCAATAATTAAACCAACGTCAAAATCTATTGCCGGGGTTTGTTTACTATATGGAAGTATCAACTTATCCAGGTTGTCTTTGATCATATGCATTTTTATTACGTTGTTTTATAAACCTTATTTCCATTTTAATTTCCAAGAAGAAAGGTCAAATAATCTTGATAAAAGTTAAATGTTAGCTACAGCATGTCAATGTCAATTTTAAACTTTTTATCTTCAGTTGTAAGATTTTGTTGTTGTTATCAAATCCTTGCTCAATACCTTGAAATAAGGAATTGAAACATTTATATGAACTTCATTTTTCTTTATTTCTGCAAAGTGTTTGTTTCCATAGCTGTCGTCGACGCATCGAGCTACTGGTCTTTATTTAATTGATGAGATTTCAGATTTACTTTCTTAACATGCTTTTAAAGTTTTGCTGCAAAGCTCATTGAAAAAAGTATCATCAGAACTCTGTGTTATAAATGTTCATAGTGGTCAAGAAATTCAATTGAGAATTTTGAAGTTCTTCGCCTATCCCGAGAAGCTTCATAAAAATTAATTTCCATTTAGATTTTATGTATGGAAGACTAGTAGTTTTATTTCTTCCATATCAGTGTGCTTAACAGCAAATAACTCCCAGAATGCAAGAATAGACAAAACTCAAGATTTAAGGAATGTGCAAAGCAATCTACTTTACATACAAATATTATTTGATCGACTATTACGGGTGCAGTATGAAAACGCACTAATTCTATACCTCTATACAGGTCACCGGATCTGGCAACACTGGCTAAGCCCCCCCCCCCCCNCCCTTTCTCTTTGCTCTACTCAACTTATTATTCTAGGAGGGGTAAATTAGCTTAGCAAATTAAAAGGGGCTCTGATCCCAAAGCTAAAGGTGGTGAGGGTTGGGGTCCTTTGACGAATGTTTGAAAATATTATTTTTCCCAGAAGATATTTGGGGTGGCCCTCACCTGAATTATTTTTTGAAATTATACTTCTCTAAAAGATATTATTGGAGTAATACCTTCTGCAGAAATTTCTTGGAAATGGAATGTCCCTATAAACTATTTAGGGTGGTCTTTGTCTGGAACCTTTTGGAAATTTAGATGCTTATTATAAAAGTTAGTTGAAGTGGTCTTTAATGTATCCCGAATATATTTAGAGTGGGCCTCTTCCAGCAAATTTTGGAAAATGTAATGATCTCAAAATTTGTTTTAGCACCGCGTCTTACTACCCATTCGGGCTATACGCTTATGTAATAACTACGTTAATGGGACAATGATGTGTAAGGTTGAATTTAGAGGAAGTGTACCCGCTTGTGCGTAGAGAGAGAGTGGGAAACAATTTGGGGAAAACCACCCTCAGTAGGCCTACACCCGACAGGATTCGAACCACAATCTCCCCGTCATCGGGAATAGACCATGCGACAACTGAAGCGGTTCTCTCAGATGGTAACTGAAATTGTCACCCTTGGAAATTTAGAGGATTGGATGCCTTTAGAAACTATTTGGAATGGTCTACACCCAGCAAATTTTGAAAAGTGGACCTGTATTATCTTTTAATTAAATACCTCTCATCACTATTAGGAGTTGTCGTTCCCTAACAAAGTTTTGAAATTAAATGTTACTAGAAGATATTTGATACAAGACCATTTTTAAGCTCAATAGTCGATAATATCAAAGGGGAGTGAAATAAATCTAAAGAAGGATGAGTTTATTTCAAGTTTATTTTATCCCAATCGGGAGGGGTACACAATTTATTTCCCAAGGGGAGAAAGTTCCACCCCCTCCCTCCATTCTGTTATTCCACCTCTGCTGGATTTATATTCGTACTTTTTTAAAAAAAAATCGTTGGTCCCTTTTACAAAACAAAATCAATGTATACGCAAATTGATCCGGAACTGCACACTGAAATGTTACGCCCATGATAAAATATTTAAATTGAACTTTATTCACTGCCCGAATGTCTTCACGTGCCAAATTGAATTTAATTACAAAAACAATAGACTCCGTGAAACATCCGAGCACTTCTAAACGAAGGACAAGACTGTACCGAACCAATGATATCAATGTGACAAATGCCAATAAGTTCCTCCAGAGGAAACCTCAGCGTGTGGACTGGGCATTCACTATTCCTTAGTATGGGTGGGCATTTTATTGCTTATCATGAATGTTTTATTTTATTTACTTTTTTTTAATTTGTTACTCTGGATCTTGGGGCTGGGCCCTAGAAGCCCTGGCCCGGTACCATGGTACCAATAGTCCCCCTTGGGGCAGTCCTGCCTCAATAATTTATTTAGAGTAATTTTAACCTGATTTTTTTTAAATTAGATGCCTATAGAAGTTATTTGAAGTTTTTTAATTGTAGCTAAAGTTAAATGCGTCCTTCTCTCAACAAAAATTAAATTTCTTACATTATTTGTGTCAGTACCTGCCTCATTGACAACAATATTTGAAACAACATCGAGGGGGGGGGGGTCATGGCTTACCTGCCCCCCCTCCCCTTCCTCTGTAGGTATGAATATGCCTGGTATAGATGTTAGAAGGAAAGTTTGCCTTAAAATTTTTCCGTAAAATGTTATTCCTCTTTATTTGGTACGAATGCACTTAAGAAATCGCAAGTTTTAAAGTTTCTTAATTTTTCCTAATGACGTTAACATCAGATAAATTATAAAAAAGTTACAATAAATCAAGAAAAGATATTTCAGTTCGCTTATTACACTTATGTATCGACTAAAGCGCTTGGTGGTTGAGTGTGTTACTAAGGTTAAACCACAAATAATATTATGTTAATACCCCAATATAATAAAAGCCTTTACGAGCCTTATGCCTTTCCTTTGAGATTTAAACATCTTACATTTTTACCGAAATATTTTCTGATTGAAAATTTACAGCAAATTTTTAATATTTGGTTGCTGGCAGGTATACACCCTAAAACCGTATATACAGCCCTGGTAAATATACTCGCTTTGACCCGGTTGCTTTAATGACCTAGCTTTGACGAAAATTGACCACTTGTAATCTAGGAAATTGTGTTAATAACTAATAGTTTCACAAATAGATTAAATTTGATCCTCGTTACCAGGTGTCAGTTTTCAACTAGTTTTATTTTATTTTATTGTGTTAATAATTATTTTTTCGAGTCCCAGGTCTTATTGTCCGTATAGGCTGCCGCATTTAATAACAATAATAGGCTAGAGTTGAGGAAGGTAGAATTCACAGAAAATGTACTCACATTTACGTGGATGTAGGGTAGGGAAACCATTTGGTAAAACAACATCCTCAATACACCCGTAGGGGTTTCGAACCCCAACCTCCCCGTCAGTACTAAACCTGACTAGACGAATCAGATGTATTTTTCAGAGTGCCCACATACACGTGCATGTTAGTGTTGTTTTTAAAATCATAATAATTACAATACAATTTGGAAATAATTTATTACAAAAAAATTGTGTGAATTTCATTTTAGCACAATAATATTTGTTTGATTGTACAGTTTACACCTGTTTATTATTTTACTCTAAACTTGAGCCAAATATAAATACGACAAGAAAGTAGTCCTATAATCCAAATAATTACATATCTATGCAATCGTGTTTTACAAGAAAGCTAACCAAAGCACCTTCATATAGAAAATTGTTTTACTTGAATAATCGTTCAAACTTACCGCGGACATGCTGTCGAGCAAGAAATGCCGCGCTAACAGTTTCAATTAACTTGGCCGGACCTCGAAATACACCGTCGCTCTAGGGTTGTAAATCATGGCCAACTTAACAACACTATAAATCACCGTCTCCCAACAGGGGCGGCAGATCTGGCAACGCCGCCCAAACACTCGTTCACGGAAAGAGGAAGGGGGAGGCAACACAGAATCCATCCTGTGCTAGTCAGCCAGCAGTGGAAATCTGCTTGGTTAGTTCCGTAGAGAAGCAATATGAAATTACCTGTTCTTTCTTACTCGTGTTTTGTGTTAAGAAAGCCAATGTTTCCGTTAAAATAATCGTTATCCAATCCAGTTGATGTCTATTCTCAACTACAGGACTCGGTTCCATTCCAGTTGATGTAATTTTTTTTAAAATTAATAGTTGGCCCTACGTTCAACACCCAAGCTATTATAAAAGGTAGCGTTTGGGAAAGTAACTTAGAGGAAATGAACCATAGTGGGAAAAAATGTAAAAAATTACTTGCGAGGACAACTCCAAAAAGTTTATTTGGGCATCTATTTCCCAAATACCATCCAGGCAATGAATAGGTATTCTAAAAAGCTTGTAAGACAGTGTTTCTATATCTATAACCTTTCTAAATAGGGGATTTCTTGATAAGCGTTCGATACAAATGCGGACCACCCATCTTAATATACGAAGCCGGAAATTATATTTATGTACGTATTTATCAAGAACAAAAGACTGCAATTTTAATTTTACTTTGTTTCTAATGCACATTCTACAAGTCTTGTATAACTACTCAGCGGGCTTAACCTCGTGTCAATCTTGTACTCTCTAGCTCTTTTACATAATTTTTATTTTAGAGCGCCTGGAACACCACCGCGGACCACAGTTTGTGAAAGAATGCTGATGGGGCATCCAATTCTCCGACATTTGCCGGGGGAGAGAGTCCAAACCCCCAAAAGTCCTTTTTTACTTTTTCATATCAAGAGAAAATGTAATCGTGAGAATGTTGGCCTCAGGATTAAGATAATCTTTTCGTTTTATGTGTCCGAACCCAAGAAAGTTAATTTTACCGTTCTGTCTGTCTGTCCCTGGCTACAAATCTTAAAACTATTTGATGTACTTTGTTAAAACTTGATATATTGATGCCATAGGCCAATACCTGAGGATTTTTTTTTAAATTTTAAGCCTATCCCTCAAATTAAGAGTAGTTCACTCATGGGCGTTGGCGTAGAAGCCATCACTTTTTAAAAATTTGCCAGGAAAGGACCACTTCAAATTGATTTTAAAGGCATCCACTTTAAAAATTTGCTGGTGGAAGACCATTATAAATAGCTTCTTGAGGCATCGAATTTTTGAGGGGGGGGGGAGGAGGTAAATCAGGCAAAGAACACTCTAAATAGCTTTTAGGACATTCCAATTTTTTTAAATCCTGGGGAGCCCTTCTTAAAATAGTTTTTAGAGGCATCAATGTTTTTTTAAATATGTTGAAGGATGAGGACTACACCAAATAGTCTCTAGAAGTATCCTACTCCAAAAAAATTCTGAGGAGCACTTTTCTAAATAGCTATTAAAAGAGTAGGGTATAGCTTCCAAAATTCTCCTAACGAAGACCCCTACAAATAGCTTCTAGGTGCATCCAATTTTCTAACATTAACTGGGGGAGAGGAGGGTAGAAAGTCCCTAAAAAACTTTTTTTGTTACTTGCCCCCTCCCCATTACCACTTACACAAAAAAAGTTTCACCAGTACTGTATAAAATAGCAATGTTCTTATTTCTTAGGGTTAACATCATGCAATAAACCTAAGATTTTGAACCACTCTCTCCAAAAAAATATATATATATTCTCTCTACGCCCATGTGTTTACTCAAGAGCAATTATTTTTAGTTCCAAATTTTTCAAAATTGTTCTAACGATTTTGTTTAAAATTGATATATCGGACGTATTTGACCACCCAAATAACAATGGGTATCGTACTTGGATTTTGGATGAAAATTCACTAAAGGTTAGTGATTCTAAAAATTCAAAATATTTATAAAATGGATCTAACAATTTTGTTTAAACTGTAGGCCAGCGGTTCTCAAACTGGGGTACGCGAGCAGCTCTCAAGAGAAGGTTGGCAAAATGACAAGGGACTTAAGGAAAACCCTAATTGCAGGCTTTTACCGTTATCTGGCTGGTTATTTCCACCCATCTTTTTTCCCTATTTGCTCTCGGCTGGAGACCGATTTCTGAGAATTTTCAACCCTCTACTTGACACCTTTTAGCAGTCATCTTGCTTATATTTAGAGTAATTCGAGCATTTTTCCTGAACAGTCATGACTTGGTGAGATTCTATCTCTATCTATTCTATTTCTATCTCAACGATATTACTCAAACTAGCAACGCAATTGTAGAGAGCGATATATATTGCGGTGATCAGTGGCGTATTCTGCGAAAATTAATAGGTATGTTGTACTCTAAAAGTTGCAGGGGAAATTTGGGGCCCGGAGAATCTCAACCATCGTTGTCCAAGAACGTCAAGGATTATTTCAAGGGAAATATTTGAAGATGTGTGTCTATATAAAAGTGGTTCTGCTTCCCAGATAATCTGGAAAGACGTCTCAGAAAATCTGGAAGCGCTGGAAACCAAACCCGGGACCTCTGGGTCCATATCCAGAACCTCTGACCACTAGACCACAAAGGCGGTCCTTATAATTGTAATGATATCTACATGGATAGATATTTAAGTGAATATTAATGCCGGGTCTAAGAGTGGTATAGGCACGTTTCTGAATGCATAAGAGGGACAGATCCTATTCAATTAGCCTGGTGTAATTAAAAAGCACACAGTTAGCAAAACTCAAAAGCAAACAATCATAATAAGAGTAAAATGAAGTGGTACCAAGCGTCCATCAGATCTTGGTGGGAGGGAATCAGGTGGATTGTACAACTCACGTTGCAATTGAAAATATTTCTTAAATTCCCAACTTATCTCACACAATGATGCTTGGGAACAAACGAGTCTCCCAACTTGAGAATTTATGCTCCAGAAGCTGTTTAGATGCGCAAACTCTGACTAACATAGGAGAGATTATCTCGGACTATTAATACTCTATCGCTCCGTCATTGGTTTATTGCTAAGATATTTACACATATTTTTTGCTGTAAGCAGTGGTGCACCCAAGGGGGAGAGGGGCAAACGGGGTATTTACCCCCCTCCCCAACACCACAAACAATTTTAATAGAAATTTAAATATTATGAAGTATAACTAAAATATCTAGCAATGAAGATGTGTCGACTGTATAGGCTACATTTTAATACCAGGCTTCTGACTTAAGCCTAATATTCAAAAGGTTTACCGTTACACACAAAATTAACAATTAAAAAACACACAAAAACTAGCTTCAATACTATTGGCATTATTTAAATCTTTTAATTACTATAAAACTACTTCAAATAATTTATAAAAGTTAATATTCATAAATATTCTCGGCCTTCAGGGGTTAGGGGGCTGTGCAGTGTGCAACCCCAAACCCGCTCTCTCCATCAAAATTTCATTCTTGCTACAGCCTTGATTGAATGCCTACCCCAAAGTATATGGCTGGGTGCGCTACTGATTAAGTAAATTATATAAAATATATTTTATTTTACTTCTTTCTTCTAAATCATCTTGAAATTGTGAAATTACACTCCTGACTTATGGGATTCTTTGATGTATGGTATCACAATGACTAATAAGTCGTTAATGTAAAACAAAAACTAAAAGAACACTACTAAAAAAATAAAAAATAAAATTACCATCAACTACGGTTAAAGTAGCCCCGTCGCCCTCTCCCCCATTCCTCATTCTATCAGTGCTGAAATGCCTAAATTTGAAAGAGTGGTTAAATGTGTTTGCCAAATACAGGATAATACATGTGACTAGAATGCCTAAAGATAACTCAATGTATTTAATTAGTGTATAATTTAAAGCTTGTTACGTATACTAACTATTAATTTTATACATATTATGTAATTTTACTTAAACTATACTAAATTAGCTTAATAAATAAACATTGTGATCTTGAATCTTTTTTCAATAGTTGGCACAATGCTTAGCTTGCTATACATGAACAGCATGACCTGGGGTGTAAAAACCCGAACTCATTGGCCAATGACTTGTGGGCGAGCGGAAAGGGAATGTGTTTCAACCCCCTAGACATTGGGCAAGGTCATTAGAGCCTCCCTAGCTTGCCTTGCGGTTTTCAAGCAGCAGGCCCTGGGTTTCTTACTGTGTTAAGTAGAGCCTTTTGGAAGAAGAATTACTTAAAACACAGTATTCATTGGAATATGAATCAATATTAGTTTTAAAATTAATAATTTATTACATGTATATTTATTGACAATCTAAACATTAGTATTTACACAGTTAGCACAGACAACAATGAATTTAAAAAAGGTCCATATCATTAAGGGTATGCGGCGCAGGACTAGCATACCCGGAGAATACACCAATGGTGGTCACCAATGGCGGTGATGTTTGTATATTAATTAGTTCCAATCTATCTGTGTTTATGTATTATACACCGGCCTATTCATGACAATGTTACTCAAACAGATAATGCGTGTTAAGGTGGCTTTCCAAACGAAATTAACTTGCTCGTTTATATGAAATGAGACAAAAAGTTAAGAGTTTCCCTCTCTGACAGCAAGTGTGAGTTTAGTGAAAGATTTACAAATGAGCTGTGGGTGAGCAGGCTAGCTTTCATGGCTGACGTATTTCAGCGACTGAATGACCTGAACACACACTACCCTTCATGGTTCATGACAAAATAAAAGTTAAAAAAATAAACTTCAATTTGCAACAAAAGAAGTTATGAAGGGACAACTGTAATTCTTTCCGTCTTTAGAAAATTTTGTAGAAGAAAATGAAGAACTTCATGATTCTGTTGTCAATGACATAAGAGATTGTCTGGGTTTAATTGAATACTTTGGCGAATATTTTCCTGAGCATTTAGGGAGCGAGTTCTGGATGCAAGACCCTTTTTCCACTGTGGAAGACTCTAGTCCACCAAACTTGAAGAAAACTTCTTTGGAGGATCTTTGGCAGACTTTTGGTTGCAAAGGCTGAACGAGTTTCCTCATATCACTGACCATGCAATCAAGTTTATGATGTCTTTTTCAACAACATATCTCTGTGAGAGTGGTTTTTCATCTATGGTGTACCTAAAAATAAGTACCGCAATAGGCTAATTAGGAGCCAGACTTCGGATTGAAAAATTCAACTGGACAACCAGATATCAAAAAGCTGTGCCAAGCCGTGCAGCCACACACTCCTCTCACTGAAAAACTTAGGGATTTATAATATATCAGCTCCAGAATTACAATTAAAATTTTGATTTGAAAATATTGTGATTAGGTTTAATTTTTTTCTTTATTTTTGAACGAATTTGTGGAGAAAATGTATAAAACTTTTCTACAGACTTTTACAGTAAAATTATGTTTTTTGTTAAACTTATCATTAGGATTCTCGATAAGAGATAATGTTAAGGCTATATCAATAGGATTCTCTCTAAATTACTTTGTCACATTTGGAATAGTTTGATTACAGATATATTTTCCTAAAAGATTAAATAGATCAATAATATAACATGTGGTCATAATTTTTTTAAACCTGTAATTTGGAATTTTTTTTATCTTGGGGGTACATTAAACTTTTAGTCATGGGCAAGGGGTACAGTCTAAAAAAGTTTGAGAACCGCTGCTGGAGGCTATATCTGGGGAATGTTTGACATGACAAGTAAAACTGTAGGTCTATACTGTTTTTTTGGAGGAAATTTGTTTTAGGGTAGTTTACTGATGACAGTATTTTTTTAATTTGAATATTTAAAAAATTGGCTCTAACTATTTGGCTAAGAATATGTTTTATGTTTTGTAGATTATAAAATAGCTATTTATATTTATTTTTTCTAAAAATTTATCATTTTATAGTAGTTTATTTATGAGTGATTTAGGTAAAATTTGATTATTTTTTTTAATAGCGCTAATGATTTCGTTCAAAATTTGTATCGGGTACTCTTTTAAACAATCAATAATAATGTAAATTAATATAACCGCACGGCCTAAATTGGAAAGCGTGTTTGTATAATATTGTGTGTTATGGATTGTGAATGATAAAACAAGTGTTTCAGGTTGTTGTGTAAACAAATAGAGGAGCTGACCACATAAACATTGTCAGCATTCCTTAGTCAGAAACCAGGCCAGAGGGAAGGATATAATGTAGGGGATCCATCGGGGCTGACTAAACAACATCGCAGTCTAGGGGTCACGCTGCCCGATTCGGGCTAGGACACCGGTTCATCAGTATTTGTGGAAGAGGGCTACCGCTCGAGCCTTGGGTACCGGGGTTCGGAAACCGTGTAGGGACCACCTAGGAGTCAGACAGGCTATTGGTTATTTCTAGAAACACCTCGTTTTGTAACAAGCTTCCGAATATTCTTTAGGTTCTTTCATCCTTATATCACTATCAGCATCGCACTTGTAACAGATGTGGTAGTACTAATAAAAAGCTTAAGAATCCAAGTTGAACACCAATCACGAATCCACACAGGTATATACAATTACCTCCCCCTATCCTCGGCCATAGCACATCCTGACAGATACAAGTCACACGGTTTTAGGTTGCAGAGAGGAGGGGGTGACATGTTTATTTTCCTAAAATATATTAATGCAAGGGTAACTTACTTGCGACAAACTATAGACAATTTGATTACTATTTTTTAATTGCCCTTGAAGATTTAGTTCAAAATGAGGAGACCAATCTGGGAATAATTTTTCATGATAACTAAGAATACGTTTTTATTTTTATAAATTAAAAATAATTTTATGGTAGTTTACAAATAACCTATTTTTGAAAATATGAAATTTGTTAAAAAAAACTAAACAAATTAGTTTAAAAAGTAAATATATAAAGAGTGTTTATTGTGATTAACACAGTGATGTGTTTGTTTTTATGAGGAAAACTTACTTAAGAGTAGTTTACTGAAAGCCTACCCTTTTTTGGAAATTATTTTCTTCCAAGCTATAATACACAATATGACAAAGTTTGTGCGATTGTGTCGTACCATTTTTAATCCCCAATCCTCTTAATAAATAATATTCCACCACCAATAATAATTATGGAGGTAAGGCTTAGCATGCAAATGTGGACCCACCGAACAAAATCACCAAATATTTTCCACGTGCTACTAAGGGCCACAGCGTTCAATTTTCGATAGGAGCCAACTCCTCCTGCGGTCATCTTGAATTTTATAGCAGCTATATTGAAATATAAGTATATTACCAATATATCGGTTACTAAAGCAATTAGTATCACAATCTTAGTGTGTAAATATACATTTTCGGAGTCAGGGAATTCAAATAGGCAATTTTTAAATGCATCAAACGAATCATTTATTCATAATAGTATATTTTACAGGTGTATCTGTGTACCATTTAGAAACTATTCACCAATTTTTTGTTTTGAAACCTATACAAGTACTAAATACATACATATTTACATAATAAAAGACATATATTTTTATACATTCTGGACAAGGATTCCTCAAATGGTCCTCCTGATTCCAATGATGTACATCTTCTTGATGAAGCCGCTGTTGTGGACCTCCTTTCAGCTATCAACATTGTAACATATTATGATTATAATGATCAGGTATTCAGTCCACACATCATTAAACAAATAGAAAAGTGCAAAGGAGTTGATGGGACCAATACACAACGACCAGCCTCAAATAATCCACAAGATAAAAGCGAGGAAAATCAAAGTTTATGGTGTTCGGAGAAAGGTTGTTGGAAAGAACAATCTCCCTCCCACTTAAGTGGGTCGACTTCTTACGGGACCCCGCCAACAAACAGGAACTATTTGCATTCCTTTTCTAAAAGTAAGCAACTGTTGAATGCGCCAAAAACAAGGAAAGTATCGTAACAAGTGGTGCCACGGTTATTCTCCGAAGAACTGATAGATCCATGACACCATGTGATCACTAGTAAGCGGACACCATCCACTTAAAGGATGCCCTTCAGAACGGCTGTACTAACTGTATGGTGCGTACTATTGACACGGATGAAGTGATGATCCTCCTTGGTAAATTCCATCACCTGATGACCTTGTGTCGAGATGTGAAAGAAGTTTGCCTGGGAGGCATGGGATTGCTATCCTGATGTATACACATGCCTCTACCTACATGGCACTCCACCCTTACACAAAACTTGAGATTGATGATGAAAGTTTCAAACTGCTAGAACGTTTCACCATTATCTTGCACGATAAGGTCAGTGACGTAGAACATGCGAATGAAGCCAGGAAGGAGCTGTTGCCAGAAGAGTACACGAGCTTATACGCGTGGCCGAAGTCGACCACAAAAAGTGGTCCCTGTGTGGGTGACTGTCGCCCGTTTTCCGTTACTATTTAACGCAAAGTAAAAAGTACGTCTTTTTTTCACACGATAAACTGTAGGTCCTCCATTTCATCTCACAATCACCCTAACATTACACATTAGCGTAAGTGTGTATAACCCGAACGGGTAGTAAGATGCGATGCTAATAATAATAATAATTTTACCAAACAAACTCTTTCCCGCAACTGACTGGAAATATAAGGATTATGTGAATCCAGAGGAACAGATGTTAAAAAATTATTCACTTTTTTCTAAGTTAGCAGGCATATTCACATTTTACTTTATTATAATTAAAATTATTATGTGTTCTGTCTTACGACAGGTTCAATCCTTTTGTTAGTGAACTTGGACCACCAATGCATCCTGTCCTCTGCCTCCTCCTTCAGCTCTCCAAATTTTCTTCTTTCTTTCAAGTAATCTAATATTTGAATTCTCCTTCTTGAATCTTTGAAGTTCGTCTTTCCCTGAACCTTGCCTCCTATGATGTTATGCAGGAGACAGTTCCTGCTAAGGATGTGTCCGATCCAGTTTGATTTTCCCTGAAGAATAACATCCGAAATGATTCTCTTCTCACTCACTCTTCCTAGGACTTATGCATTTGTCACTCTGTATTTCCACCAGATATTCTAAAGTCTTTTCAAGCAACATATTTCAAAGCTCTACAAGTATTTATTTTCCAACTTCCTAAAGGCGCTTTTACACGAGCGTTTCCGTGTGGCCGAACTCAACCACAAAAAGTGGTCCCTGTGTGGTTGACTGTCGCCCGTTTTCCGTTACTATTTAACGCAAAGTAAAAAGTTCGTCTTCTTTTCACACGGGCACTGTTTTTTTGACCACATGCGACTCGTTGTGGCCGGCCGTCGCCGGACCCGTCCACTAACCACAGTCTAACTGAAATGTTTCCTCTTTTCACAGGAGCCACTTCACTTATCTTATCAACCACATTTTGATGGCATGTTTTGTCAGACAACATGATGGAACTGTTCGACACAGACACGTTCATCGCAGAGATCCAAGCTGAGCCCGTGATTTGGAACTACACTAGTGATGTATACATCAACCAAATCGAGAAGATTAAAGCGTGGGAGAAAATTTGTGGAGTGTTACATAGTAACTTCGCATTGTGAACTGGAAAAACGTATCCGGATAAATGCAAAGTTCATGGAATAGGGCGTGAAACTGCCCAAATTGTAGCCGCACCCCAACAGGGATGTACCCTGAACCTCCGTGATTTCCTTCTCCCCCTGTCGTCCGAGGAGCACTAACAGTAATAATGCTTCTTCGTCAGAATTCAGACTATGAACGATTGAATTTCTCTTGTAAGGCGTAGGAATCTCCAGGCCATTTGAAGCTTGCTCAACCACATTTGACGCTGGCTTGACCACAAAATGTGGCTAGGTTGGACCACTGCAGTGGTCAGGTCGAGCTGGCGACATTGGAGCCACTTTTTGTGGTCGACTTCAGCCACACGAAAACGCTCGTGTAAAAGGGAAGGGCCCTAAGACAATGGAGAAACATCACCTAAATAGAGAAGTACAATTGCAGCACTCAAAGCGGGTTGCATATCAGGCAGGAGTACGGTGCACCAGTGAGCACTATGCATAGCACGCTCCTAATCCACAAGGATAGGGCTGTACTTTGTATGGAGACAGTGTATCCTGAATGGAACATGTTACCTGTTACCTCAAACTGTAAGAGCCAACGTGGATGTGGGGGTAGGTGTGCGTGCAGAAAGACAGGTTGGAATTGCAGAAAACTCTGCGGGTGTCATTGTTTGAATACGGCATAAGCAATGGCATCTTTCATATAAGATATCTTTCCTTTTGGCATCATAATGTTATCTTTCATATAATATGTAATTTTTCAGATAAAAAATATATGTATTTTATTATGTATCTGTTACATGTATAATTTTCAAAATAAAAAATGCATTTAAAAATTGTCTATTTGTATTCCCTGACCCAGAAAACATATATTTACAAACTAAGATTATGATCCTAATTGCTTTAGTAGCCGAGATATTGGTAATATACTTATATTTTAAGATGGCCGCTGGAGGAGGTGGTTCCTATCGAAGATTTAAAGTTGTGACCCGAAGAGGCACGCGGAAAAATGTCGGTGCTTTTGTCCAGTGTGTCCACATTCACTTCAATTTCGTCGTAAGCTGCTTAAATATATTTGTGAGATTGTTGTACAGGGTGATCATCAAGTCTGGTCTGGACATATAGGCAAAGGACAAAAAAAGTACACAAAAAAAAAAGGTGGACAACAATAACAGCCAGCAGAGAGGTCGCATGAGCTATGTGGGGTTGATATTTTAGAGTGGCTGTATCAATGAGAGACAACACAGTGAACATGTAATGTAATGCAATTTAATCTAATAGCGTTTTATGTTTTTATGTATTAAAATACGTATAATCACGTTTATCTGTCTATATTTGTGTACCTGTGTATTTGCCTATGTGTCTAAGGTTTATGGCCATTATGTAATTTAAAATGTTTAGGACGTGTAACAGGAATCTGGGATCGGATTGGATACGCGTTTTGTTCCAAGTGAGAACTTTAGTACGGACGAGCTTCCGGTTTGGATACTCTTCCTTATCGTCATTATTTTATACACAAAATAACTTAATCCAAATATAAGGAAAAATATTTTATCTAAAGAGATGTAGAGTATCCCGACAACATAAAGTGTTCACTTGACTTAAAATTAGGGATTGCAAACTACTACAAAATTGTTTAACTTCATTGTTGGCACGGGAATTTTGCCTACCATAAAGAGAAAAAAAATGTGTAATTTACTGAAACAGAAAGTTGTTATTACTACAAATACATTGTCCTGTTCCCAGGAAATTAATTATTGTTGGCGTTGGAGTTGGTTGTTTAACTGTTTAATGCCTTTGTTAACTTTAACCAACCTAACTAAGCATAATAATTTATTTAGACACTTTGATGAAAAAAAATAGTAGTGTAATAAATTAATTCAGTTAAATTCCAAACAAGATATGTGTGCGTGTACCTTATGTATAATTATTTTGAACAAGGTTTTATTTACTAACTAAGAGTTAAAGCGAGATATTAAAACTTTGCTGATTAATGTACAACATGCTTGTTTAACTCCTCTACATAAATAACGATTGACCTTGATTTAGGTAAAAATCCCGTTATAGAAGGCCTTGTTTTGTACCAGAATCCTACTATATAGTAGTAATTTAATATGATAGAAGACCTTATAGAACTGACGGATGGCATTTTATCCTACCATAACACTAATATTCATTAGGATTCTGGTTCGAAATAGGAGCTTCCAGCAACTAACATTCCTTGTTTAAGAATTACATGGATTTGAATTTGTTCAAGATAAGAGACGACCGAGAAAACATTTTATTATTTATCATTTGTATCGTCGTACCTCATATAATATACATAGATATAAGGCTTGGTTCACAATAGAAAGATGCGATACACACCCTTCACGTTGTCTTCAAACTATCCCAATCATTCTTGAAATTTAACTTAATAGATCTAAGAATCAAAATAGCCAAAGCTATTATATTTGTTTTATTGATGATTTACTCGCATCTAGATATCATATTTTGAAAATTGAAAAATGACACCTGGACACGGGACTCGAAACCGGGACCTTTGGCTTAATATGCCCAATACTCTAACCACTGAGTTATCCTTATAATTGTACAAGTGGCGGCGATAAGCCAGCTATCGAGTCGATATCTGATAGCTCGTGATCTTAATAAAATCATACATTTGTAGCCGACGATTTCCGCACGTCCATCATAGACTCTGCCTTAAAATTTGAGTGAAGAATGACCCTGGGCACGGGACGATTCCTGGACAGCTCAGGGGTTAGAGCAATGGCGTACTAGCAAAGATCCCGGGTTCGATTCCCGTGTCCAGGTGTCTTTTTCAGTTTTCAGAATTTAATAAATCTAGTCTAACATAAATATTAGTAGCAAAGCCCTAAAGCGGAGAAAAGCTAAGCTCTAAAAGCAGCAAGTGATTTTTATGCGGATATTTTAAACATTATATTTTTCCCTCGCCGTGTTTTACTACCACCTGTCGGGGATATAGGCATTTTAATTTCGTTAATGAAGTAGGGATGAAAAAAGTGGAATTTAAAGGAAGTGTATCAACATTTGCGTGGAAAACCATATAATTAAAAAACACCCTCATTTCATCCAGCTGGGATTCGAACCCCGACCTC